>OY728138.1:1967309692-1967580477 GCA_963277665.1 Viscum album
TCCATGTCTCGGTTTAGGGATAATTAGGGTTATGGGGGGGAGGCCATGCCTCATAGTTCTAATACTAAAAATAATGGTATTTTTAAAATAGTTGGTATAAGATTCTCTTTTCAAACAAGTTTTATAAATAATTGGTATAAAGTGTTGGCTATGACTCTTCATCCATTTTTTTTTAAAATTTTGTTATAGAGTTATGGGTATAACATCAAATTCTAGTAGAGTATCGTTTACCCTAACTTTTTAGTTAGGCCAAGATCGTCCATCAAATCTCTATCCTAAATATCCACATAAGAGCTGTGATTTAACAAGAGATCTTGAGATTGGATATCATATTGAATACACCTCTAGAAAATTTGGTCACTTAGCCTCTAATTTAATACCAACTCAAGATAAAACTAAACAAATTAAAAAACCATGGTCAGCATATAGAATCATAGTTTTATTTCCTTTTAAAAGGCTAATAAAATCCATATATTTAACCAAAACCATTGATTCTGGATAGAACTAATCAATAAAAAGAGATCTAAAGTATTTCCACTCTAATCCTTCATGTTTTTATCCATAACATTCAAAACCCACCATCTCTAGTTAGTCCCTTCAATATTGAAGGTATTACATTTAACCTTTATTGAATCTATAGTGTACAAGAACTCAAAAAGTAGTTTGATATTTTTCAACCAATCCCATGCCTCTTGAAGATCATTCCAACCTTGTAAAATTGGCAGTTTATACTAAACAAACTCTTGAAAATGCTCTCTAGTTTAATCCCTTCAAGGTTCTACGATTGGATCAAGAATGAGAATGTGTTCAAATACCTATCCTAGAGCTTATACCGCACACACCACTATATCAACAAGGTTTATATCAACTAGAGTATTCATTTTCCATGGTTCATTGATATATCCCTCTCTATTTATGTTCAAACATATTTTTAGGGGAATTGTATTATAAAAAATCAACAAGAAACATGAAGTCATTAGTAAAGGTACCAAGATCATCAACTCAATCAAGATATATAAGAATATATATTCCATTAGAAAGAACTTAATTTTTGTGATTTCATAATACTCAGATCAAATTTGAAAAAATAACAAAACCAAAACAATTTTATTCATAAATAATTCTTCTCCCAAACACCCATAACGACTCATGGATCATTATGATGAGAGATGTCCAACCGCTCACTCATAAACTACAGCTTAAGTCCTGAAAATCCTGCCTCATATCTACTGGGATGTCCTAGACTACATATATACAACAAGGAGAGACACACAACATATTCTAATTACATTTTTTTCATAGTCCAATCTAGATAGCCTAGTACATTGGTACTTAAGTCATCACTGACATGGCCCGAAGGGTTTCCTCGATCCCCAAAAGATGAAGACAAGATCCTAGACATTAATAAAGATTTAGAGGGATAAATTTAACTATAATGATAATCAAACGATCTAGAATATTTTAAAATGAATCAGTGAACAATCGGTATTCCAAACACTCTTCATGGAAAAAAGTACCAAAAGTGGATGTATAAATACAAAATTTTTATATCATCTGATCAATGACACAACATCCATCAACAAAAAAATACCAATATTTCTATATAATGAGTGGATCATAGATCCACCAGTCAATTCCCTCACTCAAGGTCCCACAAGTCAAGCACACCCACCACCTCTGTGTGACTCATTCACTTTTCCTAGACTACAAATAAGATAATATAAAAATTTCCAAAGAAAAAGGAAGGGTGTAAGAAAAATATCCGAGTAGTATGTCACCAAAAATTATATAATAAATTCAAAAAAAATAAAAATAAACCACTTATGCTTAAATTTTAATAAAAACAAGGCATGGAAAATCATTCCCAAATTTTCAGTCAATCAAGATTTCAAATCATGTAAATGTAAAGTATATAAAAAATAGGATTAAATGAACATTTTTACAAAATATAACGGAATAAATAAAATTTTTCAATAAAAATAGGCATGTGATAATCAAATCCAAACAAAGTACCATGGTCATATTCCTTAATATTCATTAGTTCTGGGAACTTGGATCCTCACATTACTCATCCAATAAATTGTTGCTCAATGTGTGCACACATACCTAGGTATTAGGACATCATGATAGTATCAGTCAACACACAATTAGGTAAAGTCATTTAGAATTTGGTTTAGTTGGATTTTTCATGATCAATATATTTATAGGGGGTCAAAGTCCTAGCATTATTATCATATTCACCCACTATCTACGCAGGATCACATTTTATTTTAGTTAATCAATTATTCAATCATGGTAAAATCAATTTAATTCACCATTCCAAATTCAAATGCCCAATTTCACATTTTAATAATCCATTTCTAATTCAAAACCAAATCATAGGTTTTTATCAAGTTCATACCCCTCAAAATAATCAATCATTTAAATCCTTTTTTTCTCAAGGATTAACATAAAATAATCTCATTGAATCACTTTTCATTTAAATCTATATTTCTTAATAATACACCCAATATTTTCAAAGCCTTTGATAAAGGGTTTTATTTCACAATTCCATGAATTTTGAAAACATGGATAGTGAACATAGAGTGCATTTCACATTCAATGGATTTTAACCATTTATTATTATTATATTTCTCAATGGGATTAATTTAGGTTATAGTTTCATCTCTTTTAAAGTTTACACCATTATCATTATCCTTGAGAAGTATAAATCTCTCAGGTTCTTGATGAATCCTACATGATATTTTAGGTTTCTGTTTAACATGAGTTGTTTTTTCTTCCACAACTCTTTATAGAACTTTATCAACCTCTATCTTAGATAAAATTCAAGTTTTTTGTTCTTGAACTTATTTATGGTCAACTTTCGACCCACTAACATATTGACATATAAGTTTTTTTTTTCTAAAACAAACTGGTATGTCAGTCCAGAAACACATTAGGTTTAGTATTGAGATTGAAATAATATCCCATAATTTCCTTGGGATACAGAATAAATAATCATTAACTATACTTTTGGATGAGTTTTTTAGAATGAAATTATCATACGAGTGATTAATAACCCCAAATTCTCATAAAATAAATATTGGGATGTTTTTTTATCATTATCTCATATTGTGTCATTATAAATTATTTATATGGAATGTTTTATAGTAAGAATCTTAAAACTTGTGGTGCAAACCTTAAAATTTTACGTAAAGGTCACATAGATTTTTCATCAATGAAACCATTTCAAATATGGTATTATTACTCTACTCCAACACACCATTCCATTATAGTGTTCTAGGATAACTGAGTTATGGAAAAGTTCTAAAATTTCTCAAATTTGCAATAAATTAATGGATCAGGTATTCATCTCCATGACCTGATTAAATAATCTTAATAATCTTTTGAGATTTATTATATAATTAATTTTTAAACTATTTAATCTTTTAAAAAGATAAGAACTTATTCCTTATTAAAAAAATCCATATTGACTAAATAAATTTTTATTTTTTCAATATACATAAAACCACCACTTGATTTATTACTCATTGATCTGTATATATCACTGTGTATGAGATCTAATATTCCACTGGATCTTTCCTTATTTATCTAAAATATGTCTTGGTAATCTTTCTAAAAAATAATATTCCCAAGTGTTAAAATATTCATAATCAAATGGTTCCAATAATCCATCATTAAGATGTATTTAGATGTATTTGTCATTTATATTCTTAAGAAAAATATTACAAATTTAGGTGGAATTAGAATCATCCATGATCATCATATTTTTAATATTATAATAAATATTATATATATCTAGAATGTATAACCCATTTATTATATTCCCAATTCCATAAAACATTTCATTATTATATATCAAACAAATTTAGTTCTTAACAAAGAATGAAAATCTTGTTTTTTCAAAAAGAATATAGAAATAAAATTCATGTTTGTAGAGGGAACATGATAACAGTTCTCAAATACTAATATTAATCCAATTAGTAATTTAAATAATAAATGATGACTTCTAATGTGGAAACTCTTTCTCTATTACAAACACAATGATATACATCACAATTAGTTAATTCCCTTATATATCTATCTATATGTTTCTCAGACAAAAATGTGTGACAAAAACCCTGTATTTAATACACATTAGTTGAAGGTAGTGGAATTAATCTCTATAACATTCTCATTTTTATCCTCTGAATTATTCTTCTTGATAACACTTATAGACTCTATTTATGAATCCTTAACTATTTTATAGGTCTTTCATATAATTTCTCTCAGTAAAATTATCTTTATTTATACCATAATAAATATAAAAATACATATCAGTGGGAGAGTATCAAGTTTTATATCATTTCTTCATGGAATTTTAAGGAAACTACTCCCATAAAATAATATGACCAGGAACGTCATATCCATTTAATGAGACAAGATCTATATTTCACAATGTAATGAGTATGATTTTTCATTCATCACACCACTTAGAAATTTAGGTACTGAATCATCCTAATTATAAGAAATATCATTCATTTACCGTTGATAAAAAACTCTTTATCGAAATCTATCATATGGATATACTCAACTCTATCCATTTTTTATTTGAAACTTTAGGTATTTCAAGCTAGTGTAACTCAAATTGAATGATATGAACAAGGTCTTAACCATTAGGGTAACCTAATTACTTTTATTTCATGCACAAGATAATCCAGGGGAATCCAAATTTAGTACGAAACTACCTAGTTGGGTGATCAGGGTATTGACAGGTGTCACTTTAACTATAATTTTACACTTAGTCCTTAAAGGTTTTTTTATTTGTAAAATATCATATATTTAACATACATCACATGAATATTAAATTCATAACTATTTCATCCTATTAAATATTTATCTTCTCATTTTTTATTCATTTATTTATTCATGCTTTAAGATATTTAGTTTTGGAATCCTTTTTGCATAGACAACATTAATGTGAACACATTAAATAATGTCTAACTTTTTACACAACCCACATGTTAGTGTAATTCAAAAAAACATTAATTGAAGTATATTTATACATATCTTATAACATTTCATGCATAATGTACATGAAAGTTTCATATAATTAGATAGAGGTAAATTAAATTGGGAATCTCTAAATTTATAATCCTGTTGCCGTAGATATCCACCCCGACTTTCTAGAATAATCTATAATCATATAGGCTAGTGGAAATTCTGGCACAAAGTCCCTATAATTTAGGATACTTAATCAAAAAAGAATTTAATTCATTATATATCTAAAACTAAATATTCAAAAAATACATTCAATAACTATACTTTGGCTCATCATAGAAAATAACAAAGGAAGGTTAAGGTTGATTAAAAATAAATTTTATGGATCCATACATAGAATGTTATGAAATTATCTATTTACAAGAGTAAATTTATATCAAACAGATTTTAAACACAATATTAACATTTTTTTTAAAAAATACGAATTAAAAATATTAAAGGAATTAAAAAATGAGTTTATTTTAAAAAATATGAGTAATAAATATTAAATTTTTCAAGGTTAATTTTTCTTTAAACTTATAATTTTATAGTCCTTTAAACTTATTATTCATGAATATTTTGTAAACTATATGGAAATATAAAAAAAATTAAGTATTCCATTACCCTTACACATTATCCCATTCTTCATAAGGGTACTCTTATTGACCCTTCCATTGAACACTTCTGTGTAAGGGTAACCTGGATTATTTATATAGTGTGTAAGGGTAACCATTCATGACCCTTATGTAAAACACTATATATAATGGTATGTCTCACTAACATTTATGCAACGAATTCTACATTAGGGTTAACTATGGTGGCCTTTAGGTATATCCATCTATGTAATGGTGAAATGAAATTCACATTATATAGACTTATCATACCTTTATGAAATCTATTATGGAGTATATCTAAGGGTAATTAGGTTATTACCTTTATGAATCACCTTATTCCACATAGAGTTAACTTGCACAGTGTTTCACGAAATTATTTTTATTCATTTTAAATCTTAGTTTTCTTTAAAAACCTATGTTTTAAATAGGATTATTTCTTAATATACATGAATCTAATATCAATGATTTGTTTTGTAACGAATCGATATTTTTGATCCTTTAAAATATATACTTTGTTATATAACTTGTGTCACATTCTACACCCAATGTAAACTAACTAAAACATATTAAGAATATATTATTAATAAATTTTTAATAATAACTAAGATAGTAGACCATTAATAATTATTACCTTTAAAAGGTAACTATTTAATATGAGTTAATATTGAAAATGTTATTTTCAATAAAATTTGTTTTCTTTATATTATATAATTTAATTATAAAATAAAAGTGTTAAAGTGTTAAAAATTAAATTTGATAAAATAAAATTCATTTTTTAATTCATCGTATAAAATTATCAAAAGATGTATTATTGGTCGGAGTGGATACTCAAGAGGGGGGTGAATTGCATTCCAATTAAAAAAAATTAAAAAGATTTCTATTAAAATCACCCAATTTAAATAACAAGATAAACTGTAGATAATTTATAATACAGTAAAGGGTCAATTAGGTTCTTAAGATATTGATTAGTTCTCAGTTAATATAATATGAAGATTAGATTTTGAAACTAACCTAATGCTTTACAATAAATACAATAACTTTCTAGTTTAACTATCAGAGTTACTTTAGAACAAATTTGAATTTAAATTACTTAGAAGTGGAATATTTAATATAGTTTAAATCTAAATAAACAAGCACAACAGGTTTAACCAAGAGGTTTAGTCTCAAGACGAGACTTATTCCTCTCAAAACAATTTATTTAAAAATGATCCACACCCTCGATCGGGGTTTTACAATAGTACAGAGACTATCCAGGTCCTCTGACCTCTACCACGGTTCTACATGGGAAAACTAAACAACAACAGTTCACAAGCTGTCCATGTCACACTTGACCTCTACCACTATCCACAGTTGGATATAAGAGTATAAGGGAAAGATTGAGTGAGGATTTATGAATCCTCTAGTTCAGCACTGGAGATAGGGTGTGCTTAAAATAAAGATCAGACACTGTTCAATATGTAAATTAAAAAAAACACAATAGAGCTAAACAAATAGAGATGAGTTTGGAATGCTCTATGTGTTGTGAGTGAAGCACTAGACTTCTCGGATTGATGTAGATGAATCTTTCAGTCCTTCTTTAGAAGTTGTAAGGAAAACAGAGTGTCGTGGTTCTATTCCTTCACTTCCAGTGTAGGTTTTCAGCTCAACTAAGAGATTATTCTTTGTAACACTTGAGCTTCTTCTTTGAAAATTCTGCTTGATGTGTATGACTATTCTTGGACTTCTTCTCATGTTCTTCTTTATGAATTTCACTTCAAGTGTCACACACTTTCATGTATGTTCCTCTTCATTTTGTCTTCATCAGCTTGATCTTCCTTTTATACCTTGAGTTTTGGCAATGAGAATGATTACCTTTTTACAGATATGAGGTACGGTTCCCTAACATGCCAACAACCCTCATTAATTAATAGTAGTTGCATTAAAAACATCAAATATGACCGCTCTTAATAAACAAACATAAGTAGGGTTTAGAGATATGGTGACTGGTTTCCGTCGGTAGCTCCTAGTATCAGTGAGCTTGTATCGGTGGACTTGAGTCAATAGGTCTTGTGTTGGTAGCTGTTACTCTATATAATAGTACATCTATGTATCGATAGCTCTTTCCATCAGTATCTCTTTTAATCGATAGATCTTTTGTACTAGTGGAATTCTTGTATCGGTAGACCTTTGTAACGATATCTATCTGTCTGTATCAATAGACTTGTATCGGTAGCTGTCTGTTAGTATCTGTCTGTATCGGTGGACTTTGTATTTGTATTGGTGGACTTCATATCGGTAGATGTCTGTTTGCCGGTTTGTATCAGTATCTTGTATCGGTAACTATGTACCAGTGACCTTGTGTCACAGGAAGCTTGGTCTATCAGTGACATTTACTTATTGGTAGACTATGTACCAGTAGGTTTGTATCAGTGAATCAACACTTAATACTTATATGTTTGATGCAAATCATATTCATATTGAGTTAGTAACATTTCTAAACAAGTATAAACATTGATAACCATTGATTAACAAATTCCAATGATCATTTTGATATTTTATCAACTTAATAATATGATGTAATAGGTTGAAGGAATAATTAATATAAAGATAAACATTATTTGGTATTATCAAAGCATATTGAAACACAATTGAGATTATCAAAACAGGTGAGTTCAATAATCTCCCCCTTTATGATAATCACAAATTATGATATTATAATCCGAAATAATTAGTAATGTATCAGTATAAAATACAATGGTTTTAATTTATCAGTGTGATTAATGACATTCTAAAATGTGAGATTTTAAATGTATCAAAGGTAAAATATATTAGGCTTCATATCATAGTTCTCCCCCTTTGTGATTAGCAATAAAAAATAGTAAGCAATAGAAATACAGGAAAAGAGAATGACATCATGTATATTTATTGAGGCAAAAATATAGAGATACAGAATGGAGGAAAAAAGAATAGAAGGGATTCCTATCAAAGTGTCATATCCACTACTCAATCCACCTCCTCATCATGGGATTTTACCTTGGTATCAGAAGAGGATTCTGGCTTGGTGGATGCAGGTGGAGGCTTAGGAACACTAGAGATGATCAATGGAGGCTGAGAAAATGATACAGTGTCTAGCCTATACTGTGTGGCTCTCTAGGTGATCATAGGAGTGAGACGATTGATTTCTTGAGCTGGTGACATCTGTGGAATGGAGGAAGACTGAGCAGAGGCAGGCAGAGTTGGAGGTACAATGATTGGAGTACTGTCCACATGTAAAAATGGCAGAAATAGATTCTTAAAGTCCATTATGATCCCTCCTCCTCTTTCCATAATAGAAATGAAGTTATCCTTCTTCTACATAAATTTATCTAGATCAGGAGTCAACTCCCTGATCTTGCTAACTTTCTCTATGAAAGCCTGAGTGATTGGGGGTAGTTTCTTGTTTTCTAACAGAATCTTGAAATGATTGTTCAACTGATGCTTAGTGTAGATCCTTTGGAAATATAAATCCACATTGTCATTGACCTCTTTTTGAGAAGAAGTGGCCTCTCTCATAAAATTATGAACAATTTTCCCTATATCCCTAGTGGTAGTCACCACTTGGGTCAAAGAAGCAGAGTCTATAGAGCCACTGGTAAAATATTGGCCAATATCTTCTCTTATCACAGCTCGAATCTAATCAATATCCAAAGAAGGCTTGGTAGTACTCATAGGTGAAATAGTAAAGGCAATTGTTTCCGTAAAAGGACTTAGTCATCCCACTTATGATATTTTTCAAAATAGAGTCCTGGGTGCTGACATTTTGTTCCATGGAAGTCTTAAATTCCTCAAAAAATAATACTATTTGTCCAACTACACTCTTTAAAAAATCCAAGCCTTTGCCTAATTGAGATTTAGATCTCATATAAGACTCCATAGAGACAACTAATTTCTTTTGAGATTAAACATCCTATGCCAGGCTTGAAACTTGATTTTGGTAGGTCTTGACTTCATCCAAAACACCAAATATCGATTCAGTCAACACAGAATGAATGGAAGATACTAAAGAGGTTTCCATTCTTTTTATTTCTTCTACAAAACTGGCCTGTTGATCAGACCTCAACTGGTTTAAATTATATTTTCGTACTATATCCTCATCTAAAGTGTTAGAAAGGAGATTATAAGTGACAGGAGGTCTATTTATGGGTGTCTCATATTCTGAATCAGAGTAGTCCAACCCAAACACTACAAAACCTGGGTTTTCAGCCTAGTCTTCAATCTCATGAGCAACTGAAATAGTACCATGTCTGGGAGGATGCTCCCCCTCAATCTATTCATTCTCCTATATATGTGCATTAGTAGAAGCATGAATAGGTAGGTCTTCCTCAGAAGAATCCTCCTCAACCATCTCTAATTCAATAACAGGGGGATCCGCGGGAATATGTGTAGGTTTATCTACTTCATCAATTTCTTCAGTAGGAATTGAGGAGTGCCCAATCAGTGGACTAAGACTCAAGAAGGTAAAGGCAGATGCTTCAGTTTTAGATTCTTTTTCTTCCTCATTCTCTGAAGTAATTTGGATTTCCTCATCAATAGGTGCTTTTTCATTTCTCTCATTCAAGATTGTTTCCTTTCCATATGATACAACTTCAGCAGCTGGACTAAGAGGTAAGTCAGGATCCCCTCTATTTGCTACAGAGGTATCCTCCTCATCAGTGTCATCACTATACTGAGGTTCCTCTTTATTAGGTCCTAGACATGGAAGCCTTCTATCCCTTGGCCTATTAGGATGGTCAACAGCGTTGAACTTATCATAAACCCTCTCATCATAAATTACCCACTACCTTTTCCATGGCTTCCACCCAATCTTCATATATTTACAAACACTGCTTGTGATGCAAAAATTGTTCCTTACCACCACAGTCTCATCCTGAGACTCAGCTACTTCCTTTACATTGATCATAACCAAAATTAACTTGGAAAAGAATAAAGCATTGGACTTTGATTTGAGCATGATCATATCCTCAATCTAAATCATTAACAATCTACACAAATTCACCTTAACACCATGTCTTAACAGATGCAACAAATATATATCTTGATACCTCATATTTGAAAAGTCACCTATTATTGGACTTAGCACATGTTGGATGAACTTGAAAAGCAATAGGT
This sequence comes from Viscum album, assembly GCA_963277665.1. NCBI lineage: Eukaryota > Viridiplantae > Streptophyta > Magnoliopsida > Santalales > Viscaceae > Viscum > Viscum album. The sequence goes on from OY728138.1 coordinate 1,967,320,453, forward strand.
TTTCTCCATCCATCTCTATATCCACTACTTTCCTTTGTTTTCCACTACTGGTGATCTCTTCCAAGGAAATCTCATAATAAAAAATGTAACTGGTAGGAGTAATTGTCTTCGATAAATACCCAAAAACACCTTCATGTAGGACTTTAAAACATTCATCACATTTAACAGATGAAAAATATGTTTCCTTTCCACTCACAACTGAAACCATTCTATCCTCTTCTTCAAATTTCTCAAATCGCACAGACGTATAGAACTCTTTTACCAGCTTAGGATAATAGAGGCCATTGTTGTTTGTGAATCATTCAAGCCATCCCTACTCCTCCAATATCCTCAGAATAAACGACTTACTGGACATAATCCATTCTGCCCAAAGTTCCTTCTCTATTAAAATTTCTCAACTCTGTAAATGCGGGTTCACTACATTCCTTCTTGACCTTGTTCTACTACCACTTCCACTTTCTTCTGGTCCTGTTTTCTCCTTCTTCGCATTCGGCTCATCACTCTCATCCCTGACTTTTGGAAGTTTTTCTTTTGCCATCTCTGATCAAATAATCTTGTGTTCACGTGAAATGTGGGTGTTTGAGAAGATATGATTTAAGAGAAGAGAGTTTTTAGTGGATTGAAATGTGACTAAGGCTTAGTTTTTATCATTTAGGAGTCGAAATGTCATAAAATCAATGAACAGAAAACAATAAAGAGTTTTGTCTAAAGAAAATAGAAAATTAGATAGCGCAATACATATCAGTGATAACTACTAGTGAGCATCTTAATGGTGAGGTTTACCTATTGGTGAGGTCTCTCTAACGGTGAGGTGTCTCTAGTGGTGAGGTTTTTCTAGAAGTGGGGACTCTAGTGGTGAGGTCTTTCTAATGGTGAGGTGTGCCTAACGGTGATGTGTGCCTAATGGTGAGGTGTTTCTAACGGTGAGGATTCTAACGGTGAGGTTTCTAACAGTGAGGTTTCTAATGGTGATGTTTCTAACGGTGAGGTTTCTAACGGTGAGGTTTCTAATGGTGAGGCTTCTAACGGTGAGGTTTCTAATGGTGATTTTTCTAACAGTGAGGTTTCTAATGGTGAGGTTTCTAACGTACAAAGTATATCATTCCTAACTCATGTCTAATGTACCTTAACCTATCTGAACTTAAAGGCTGGGTGAATATGTCAGGTAATTGAATTTCATTACCTATAAATTCAAGAGTAATATCACCTTTTTGGTAATGATCTCTCAAAAAGTGGTGCCTTACATCAATGTGTTTGGTCCTGGAGTGAGATATAGGGTTCTTTGAGATTTTAATTTCACCGGTATTATCACAGTTTATAGATACATGTCTAAATTGATATCCATAGTCTAGTAAAGTATGTTTCATCCACAAAATTTGTGCACATAAACTACCAGTAGCAATGTACTCTACTTCAGTAGTAGACAATGCAACAAAATTCTACTTTTTACTATACCATGGTACTAAGGACTTACCTAGAATATGACATGTTCCAGAAGTTCTCTTTCTATATAACTTTCAACCAGTAAATTTAGCATCTGAATAACTTATTAAAAAGAATTATTTTCCTTTTGGATTGAATAATCCTAAGTTAGTAGTATGTTTATGATATTTGAAAATTCTTTTAACAGTAAGCAAGTGTAACTCTTTTGGATTATCTTGAAATCTTGAACACATGCACACACTAAACATAATATCTGGTCAACTAGTAGTAAGATAGAGCATACTCCCTATCATACCTTTGTAGTTGGTTTGATCCACTAGTTTTCCAATTTCATCAGCATCCAACTTACAAGTGATACTCATGGGTTTGTCATTACCCTTACTACTATCCAAACAAAAAAAATTTAAAATATCCTTTGTATATTTACTTTTATTTAAAATAATACCATTTTCATTTTGAAAAACTTGAAATCCAAGAAAATATTTGATTTCTCCCATTAAACTCATTTCAAATTCATTTTGCATACTCTTTGAAAAATCAATACACAAAGCATTTTTAAAAGATCCAAAAATAATATCATCAACATAGATTTTCACTATTAAAATATCTTTAGAAATTATTTCGATAAAGAGAGTTGGATCAGAAATCCCTTTAGAAAATCCTTTTGAAATAAGAAACTTACTAATTCTATCATAACAAGATCATGGAGCTTGTTTTAAACCATATAAAGCTTTAGAGATCTTAAAAACTCGATTTGGAAAATGAGGATTAGTAAATCCAGATGGTTGTTCTACAAAAACATCTTCAATTATAAAACCATTTAGAAAAGAACTTTTAACATCCATTTGATATAACATAAAATTTAGATGAGTAGCATAGGCAAGTAGAATCCTAATAGTTTGTAATCTAGCTACAGGTGAAAAGGTTTTCTCATAGTCTATTCCCTCTTCTTGACTATACCCTTGTGCAACTAGTCTTTCCTTGTTTCTAACTATATTTCCAGACTCATCAACTTTATTTCTAAAAACCCATTTAGTGTCTATGGTCAAAGTGTTCATAGTTCTATCAACTAATTCCCAGACATTGTTTCTTTCAAATTGATTTAATTCTTCTTTCTTAGAAATTACCCAAAATCGATCATTGATTTCATCATTGATATTTTAAAGTTCTAACTATGAAATAAAGGATTGATGTTCAACCTAATTTCTTAGAGAAGCTCTAGTCTACGTTCCTCTATCCAGGTTTCCAATAACAGCATCTAAAGGACGGTTATTTAGAATCCTGGTTGATCTAGTAATGGTAGGACTAGAAATTTCAGGTTCTTCTCTAGGTTTGGGTTCACCAGAAGTAGATTCTGAAATATTTTTAGAACTAGTTGTCTTGAAAATAGGGTCACTATTTTTTCATTAAGATTTAGAATTGATAAATCATCTTCAAGACTATCAAGAGGGTTCTTAGGTTCATGTGGATTAGTTTCATCAAATTTTATGTGAACAGATTCTTCCACACATTTGGTTCTTTTGTTAATGACTATATAAGACTTACTGGTTATAGAGTAACCTATAAAGATTCCTTCATCACTTTTAGAAGAAAATTTGTCAATATTATCCTCAGTATTAAGAATAAAGACTTTGAAAATAAAAACTATGAAGTAAATCACTTTAGGTTTCCAATTATTCCAAAATTCATAAGGGGTATTTTTGAGAACAAGTCTAATCAAGACTCTATTTATAATATAACAAGTTGTATTTATAGCTTCTACCCAAAATTAAATAGTTATTTCATACTCATTAATCATAGTTCTTGCAATTTATTGAAGGGTTATATTCCTTCTTTCTACTACACAATTCTGTTGAGGTGTTCTAGGGGAAGATAAATTATGATTGTAGCCATTGTGTGAGCAATAGGTTTCAAATTCATGATTTTCAAACTCATGGTGATGATCACTTCTCAGGGTCATAATCTTAAGTCCACTAAGGTTCTCTATAGACTTGGAATATTTCATAAAATAAGAACAAAATTCACTTTTGTGAGTAAGAAATTATACCCAAGTGTATCTAGAAAAGTCATCTACAAAGATAGATACATAGGCTTCGCATTTAAACAAGAAACTCTAGAAGGTCCAAATAAATCAATGTGAACCAACTCGGGAGTTTGAGAAGTTGAAACTTCTTTCTTTAATTGGAATGAAACTTTATGTTTTGGTCCCTTTTGACTGGGAGTACAAGATTTTTCTAATGGGAATTTTAGTTGAGGTAGGTCTCTAACTAAATTTTTCTTAGTCAGTTTCTTAAGTGAGTGAACATTGTAGTGTCCCAATATTCTATGCCATAGCCAAGACTCTTTATGAAAACCATTTAAACAAGTAACCTTTTTTTGGATAAAGAATTTAAATCTACAGCATATACATTTTCATTTCTCAAGGCAGTAAATACCAAAACATTTTTAGAATCAAATACATGGAAAGCATCATTTTCAAATTTAATATTGAAGCCATCATCACACAACTGAAAAATGCTTGACAGGTTGTACATTAATCCATCAACAAATAAAACATTAGAAATTAAAATTTATTCATTGTTAACAATATAGAATAAGCCGATGATTTTTGTTTTGAATTATCACAAAAGGTGACATGTCCTCCATCAACTTTGACTAAGCCATTAAGACATGAAAATTCTCATATCATATGTCTTGAACATCCACTATCCATGTACCATGTCTTCCTACAAGAAATTTTTAAGCAGGTTTCCTACAAAATAGGTTTAGACAGAATATGATTTTGGTACCCATATTCTCTTGGGTCAAGACAGGTTAACAATCAAAACTTTTGGTACCCAGATTTTTCTAATGGGTTTCATATAATCAATACATTCAAAAGATTTTGAAAGATAAACTTTGTTTTATCTATAACTATGTGAATAAATAGTTGAGACATAAAAGTTTCCAAAACTAGAACTAGCAGCATACTATCAAAATTTAGGAATAAATCTATTCTTTGTAATCTCTCTCTGTCCAGGATAATAGCCTAAACCAGTAATATATTTTGGTGCTACTTGTTTGCCTAGAATTTTTGTAAGAGTGTTCTTTCCATTAGTGAACTTCTTCAAATCTATTATAAGTTTCTCATTGGAAAATTTAAGTTGAGTATTCTCCTTTAACAGTTGATCATTCTTTTCCTTTTCTATACTATGATCAGATTTAACAGTACTGGACAAGGCGTACTGTTTTTTTAATGATTTTTACTTATCCTTCAGCTCATTGCAAGTAACTTATGACATATTACAGTATTTAAATAATTCATCTTTAGACATATTATCATCACTATTTGAATAACTTTCATTCTTATAATAATAATCATTTAGCATAGGGGAAATAGTTACCTTAGAAGTATTGGTCGTGAAACACATGTTGGCATGATTCTTTTCAGAATCAGAAACCTCAGACTCACCTGTGCTATATTCTGAAGAAATCCATGTTTCCTTCATCGATTTCTTATATTTTTTGTCCATATAATAATATTTCTTCTTGAACTTCAATTTTGGATAGTCATCCTTAATGTGTCCTTTCCTTTTTCATTCATAACACACTATCTCATCATCATTATCATCTTTCTTCTAATCTTTCTTCCAATCACCTCGTTGGTCATACTTTCCCATATAATTTGGTTTTCTAAAAAATTTCTTCTTCCTGTATAATTTCGTGAATCTCCTAGCAATTTGAGCCATCTCTTCATCACTATAAAAATATGAACCACCACTTGTTGAGCTTTCAGTAGGTATGTGAAATTTTCCCTTGTCCTTTCTCTTTGAGGCAGCAGACTTAAATGCCACTGACTTCCTCTTTGGTTCATCTTCTTCTTCTTTATTTACCTTTATCTCTTCTTCATACATAATCAACTTACCAATTAGCTCCTTAACAAGTAGTCAAATTATATCACATGAATCGCTTATTGAAACTAATGTGCCTCTCCATCACTCTGGCAGACATCTTAGTATCCTCATGATTTTCTCTTTTCAAGAACAACTTTTCCAAGTGAGATCATTATATTTAAAATTTCATTGAACCTGAGATACATGTCAAAAATAGGTTCACTAGGCTTCATTTTAAAATTATCATTCTTAGTAGTGTCGGAATTTAGTCTCATTTCCTTAACATTGGTTTTTCCCTCATGGGAAATAGCCAAAGTATCCCAGATTTCATAAGCAGTTTTACAAGTAGATATTCAATTAAATTCTTCATCTCCTAAAGCACAATACAGGGCATTCATTTATTTACCATTATTATTGTAAAAAGGTTTTGTAGGTTCATCTTAAGTTGTTCTTTCAGTTTTTGGAATCTTATACTGAGTCTCTGTAGCAGTCTAGATGTCAAATCCCATACTTTATAAATGAATTTTCATTTTCATTTTCCATTGGGAATAATTTGCACCATTAAAGAAAGGTGGTATTTTGGTAGCTTCACCGTCTACTCTATTATCCATAATTAGATTTTATCTAATAAATTTAAAGAGTTAAAAATTTAGAAATAACAGAAATTATGAGATCTTTAAGATACAACTAAAATCACAGTTAAAAATACTTTCCCAAACACAGTACTTTGAAAAAAAAATTATATCCTCTGATACCAAATATTGGTCAGAGTGGATACTCAAGAGGGGGTGAATTGAGTTCCAATTAAAACTTTCTGTTAAAAATATTTCTATTAAAATCCACCAATTTAAATAACAAGCTAAACTGTAGTGAATTTGTAATACAGTAAAGGGTCAGTTAGGTTCTCAAGAAATTGATTAGTTCTCAGTTAATCTAATATGAAGATTATATTAGCTTTTGAAACTAACCTAATGCTTTACAATAAATACAAACACTTTCTAGTTTAAATATCAGAGTTAATTTAAAAAAAATTTGAATTTAAATTACTTCGCAGCGGAATATTCAATATAGTTTAAAACTAATTAAACAAGCACAGTAGGTTTAACAAAGTAGTTAAGTCTCAAGACGAGACTTAGTCCTCTCAAAAAAATTTATTTAAAAATGATCCACACCCTGGATCGGGGTTTTACAATAGTACACAGACTGTCTAGGTCCTCTGACCTCTAGCACAGTTCTACGTGGGAAAACTAAACAACAACAGCTCACCGGATGTCCAGGTCACACTTGACCTCTACCACTATCCACAATGGGATATAAGAGTATAAGGGAAATATTGTGTGAGGATTTATAAATCCTATAGTTCAACACAAGAGATAGGTTGTGATTAAAATACAGAACACACACTGCTCAATATGTAAAAAAAGAAACACAATAGGGATAAACCAATAGAGATGAGTTTAGAATGCTCTATGTTTTGTGAGTGAAGCTCAGGACTCCTCATATTGATGTAGATGAAGCTTTGAGTACTTCTTTAGAAGTTTTAAGGAAAACAGAGTGTCGTGGTTCTGTTCCTTCACTTCTAGTGTAGGTGTTCAGCTCGAGTAAGAGATTATTCTTTGTAACACTTGATATTCTTCTTTGAAACTTCTGCTTGATGAGTATGACTGTTCTTTGAGTTATTCTCATGTTCTTCTTTATGAATTTCACTTTAGGTGTCACACACTTGCAGGTATGTTCCTATTTCTTTTTTCTTCATTAGCTTGATCCTCATTTTATACCTTGAGCTTTGGAAATGAGAATGATTACCTTTTTACAGGTACGAGGCACGGTTCCCTAACATGCCAACAGCCCTCATTAATTAATATCGGTTTCATTAAAAACATCAAATATGACCATTGTTAATAAACAAACATAAGTAGGGTTTATAGATATGGTGAATGATTTCCATTGGTAGCTCCTAGTATCAATGAGCTTGTATCGGTGGACTTGAGTCAGTAGGTCTTGTGTCGGAAGTTGTTACTCTTTATAACAGTAGCTCTATGTATCGGTAGCTCTTTTGTACTGGTGGAATTCTTGTATCGGTAGACCTTTGTAACGGTAGTCGTCTGTCTATATCAGTAGACTTGTATCGGTAGCTATCTGTCGGTATCTGTCTGTATCGGTGGACTTTGTATTTGTATCGGTGGACTTCATATCGGTAGTTGTCTGTCTATCTGTTTGTATCGGTAGCTTGTATCAGTAACTATGTACCAGTGACCTTGTGTCACAGGAATCTTGGTCTATCAGTGACCATTACATATCAATAGACTATGTACCGGTAGGTCTGTACTAGTGAATCAACAATTAATACTTATCTATTTTATGAAAATCATATTCAGATAGAGTTATAAACATTTCTAAACAAGTATAAACATAGAAAACCATTCATTAACAAATTCTAATGATCATTTTGATATTTTATCAACTTAACAATATGATGTCATAGGTTGAAGGAATAATTAATATAAAGGTAAACATTATTTGGGATTATCAAATCATATTGAAACATAATTGAGATTATCAAAACCGGTGAGGTCAACATGTATTTTGAGTTTTATTTCTAAAATAATCATTTGATAGTGAATAGTAATAAAATACCAGTTTTTCTAATACCATCACTTTCATATGTCTTATAATTTTAAAAAACCTTTTTTATATACAAAATATTTATTACTGATGTAAAATAAATAATTTAAAAATACTATGTTAATTTATAAAACCCATGAATATCATTTTAGAAAATCAATTAATATTTTATGAAAACTATTTTTCATATATTTATTTTATTAAATTTTACATGGGGAAATTAGTTGTTGGATTTATCGTATTGTCAAATAACTCTTATTTAAAAAAATTAAATTCTTATTAATTTCATTATATTCAATAACATTCATAATTTTTTCCTATATATAACTTTATTCTTAAAGATATGCTTTTCTTAAAAACAGGGTTTTATGCGATTCATTCACTAATGTTAAGATTAATTTATAAAAAAATTGAAATTTAGTTTTGTAGTGTTATTATTATATTTTATATAATAATTTTTATATTATTTAATGTGTCCATTTTCATTTTTGGGTATGATATTATATTGTCAAGACTAATGCTAATTACTATAATAACGGTGAAACAATTATTTTAATATTATTTTTTTATTAATATCAAGGAATTTATATCCAATAATTTATTAAAATAATTTAAATAATTAATACAATATTATTTATAAAGACAAAAATAAATATATTGACACTAATTTAATTTATAATCAATTCTAAATAGTACCATGAATCAATAATGGTCAAAATATCATTTTTATACTAATTTTTTTTCTACACATTATATGATTTAATTTAAAAATTAATTTTATTATAATTATAAAATTAACTGGATTAAATGTATTTTAAATTTATTTCCATAACAGCCAACTTTGGTTATATTGGTTATTCTATATTTTTAATGAAACAAAAAAATCACTTAGCTAAAAACTAGTTACCTCATTTAAAATTAAAATAGTAAAATGTAAAAACATAATGGTAAAAACCCTTAAACATTATTAAAACATTTTTAGAAACAATTTTTTGAGGCTTTATAATCTAAATAATACCCCAAACTCCACCTTTTTCCTTTCTTTGGGAATTTTACCCCATAATAGTTTCATGGAATTATTGAAAAATGATGAGCATTTCCAAAGGTGTCATTTTCACTTCTTATAAAATGAGATCACTTACAACCTTTAAAACACACACATATACTAAGAATAAATATTTTTAAACTATTCCATTTAAATATCCATATAACACTATCCCATAAAAAAAATCCCATTTTCAATCCTAGTTAAACAAATCCCTTAAATTTCAAGGGAACTTCCAAGGAAAAATCAAGTCTCCAATGTAAGTGTTATCTCCTTCTTAATACTTTATTCTTAATATTAATATTAAAAATATATATAATAATATTATAGATTTATTATAATTATTCTACTTATATGTTTTTATATAAATGATACATCCCTTAGTTATTCATTTCTATCCACTAAGGAAAAAAAGAACATCGTTAGCGCTTTGCGCACACTACAGCCTCTACGAACTGATGTCATTTATTTTTCATTGCCTCCTATCATGAATATAAATAATGGTTTTAATAATAAATAAATATAATATATATCATATAATTATGATTCTAAAATTAAAACTTAATATCCACCTTCACCCCTATCACGCCTGAAAAACAATAATGCTAATTGTTCGTACGTGCAGATTACCTTCTCCACGATGAAACATTTTTCATTTTTCATTTTTATTTTAATAAATTATCCAAAAATCCTAAAATATAGTTCATAATAATAAAAAATTAAAAAAATATCATAATTATTTTGTTATAATGATATTACAACAAAAGAAACACCTCCTTAACCATACTCGCAAATCGAGTTAAAACGTGTTCAAGTTTGTGTAGATTTAAGCACCTATAAGAATAATGGTTTAAACTAATACTAAGGATGGATATGGGAACATGAAAAATAATTTATTAATAATTTATTAATAAAATCATGATTATTATATGGTTCTAAAAATATCATGTATTTAACTTATTATTAAAATAACATTTTGCATTCTCTAAAATTACCGAAATAAGTTATCATCAATTATTTTTTCAGATAATGTAACTGAAACACATATAGAATTAAATAAAGAAATTTTTTAATAAATATAATTTATATATTACATAATAATAATTTATATATAAATAATTAACCTTTTAATTACTTTTAATGATATAAATTTATTAAATATGCATAAAAATTTAATGTTTTTAAAACCCAATTTTCATAATATGGTATAACTAATTAATATACTCATGATAAAAAAATTTAATGAGTATTATAAAAGGGTAATATTTATTTATAAGGTTATTAAATATAATATTAATATGTATAGGTTTTTTTAAAGGAAGTATGAGTGTCATCAACCAAATAAGAAAATAGGGTAAGGGTTTGTTGTCTTAAGTTCACTTTCGTTGAGGCATGATTTCATGTTTTAACCTATTGATATTTGATGTAATATAAATACTTCCATATTTATTTAATTTATGATAAATATAATGAATGAAATTATATTTTATATTAAATTTCATGGTATCCCTCTTTTTCCATTTAATTTTTATGATTCCATTGTCGTAAGGGTTTTGTCACAAGACATTATTCTTCGAGACACATTTTCTTTTATACACCTAGTTTTTTTAAATGGTTTATGTGCTAAAAAAGTAGATATATAATATAATTTTTTATTATTATTCATCATATTTAAACTTTAAATTCATTATCTCTCTCTTTCTAGAATTTTTTATTAGGATATCTGTTAAGATTTAACGGTTTCTTTGTCTCAAATTTGAACCCTTTGAGACATGTGTAAGTTTCACACCATATTTCCATTTAAATGGTATAAATACTTACCTATTATGGTTTTTTATCATGATACTCTTATAATTACGGATATTAAATGTTATATTTAAAATTTATTCCATGTATGGTGTTTTTATTCAAAAGTTACAGAGGCTATAAGGGGTTTTTGTCACTCAAATCTCTTCCTTGGGCCATAATCACTCTTCTTTGTCTGTTTTCTTTTAGACATGATATATTATAACCTTTTATTATTATAGTATGTATTACACCTTTTATTTAGGTTAAATAATTTTTCACACCAATTTGTTCTTCCTTAACGATTTTCATGTTTCATTAAAATGCATCTTTGTTAAGAATAATTCCCATTAATTTAAATCGATTTTTCTTTCATGTCCATATTTTTACTTCCCACTATTTTTCTCATTTATATAGGGTAAAATCAAAAAAAATTATCCCCAATGGTCATTTTATTCCCATTATTTTATTTTAAATAAAAGTTTTATTTATATTTTTTAATGATCTATTTTTTCAACAAGGTTATTCCACAATTCTCAAAAGGGTTTTCCATATTTTTGAAATAAAAAACTTATCATCAAATCCATATTTTATTTTGATAACTTATTTTTATTTTTTAAGGTTCTATTATTTTTGGTTCATTTTAAAAATTAAATATTTTAAAAGTATTTTCAATTCATTTTTTTGAATAATTTATAATTATCCATTACTGAATATTATTTTAAAATTAAAAGTTTTCAAAGTATTTTAACTTTCTTTTTTGATGAATTTATATATTTTTTCAAGTATCCTTTATTAAATATTATTTTAGATATACATGTTTTCAAAGTATTTTCACTCATAATTTTTTATAACCTTTATGTATATTCAATGATGTTTTATTTGGGACTCTTTTTATTAATGTTTTTAGAAATCTTATCTATACGTTGACTAAAATGTTTTTAAAAGTAATTTTCACTTAACTGTTTAAAATGGTTTTGTGAAAACTTTTATATTTTCACATCTATTTACCCTATAAGGTTATTCTTTTATTAAGTGATATTTTTATCACCCTATATATCTTATTATGATATGAATATTTTGTTTAAAATGTTTTTTTTATCTCTTATGATTTTTTAAGTTCATAATATGTGATGTTTATTAAAGGATTAAGAAACCCATTATTTTTCCTTGGGTTCTTTATATTATGATTTAAAAATTTCATGAAGCCCAATTTCCTTTTTATATATTTTTATATTATGTAATGGTTATTTTTAAGAGGAAAAAAATGTATATATTATGAGACAAGTAGGTCATATATATCCATTTAATGATTTGGGTAAATGATTATATCTCATGAGATATAAATGTTATGTGAAAAGGTTAGAAAGTATCTAGGTTCATAAAGGGTGAGTGATATAGAATTATGGACTACTCAAAATTTTATATATGAATAGGTTAGAAAATATCTATGTTAATAAAGGGTGATTGTGATGGAATCTATCTCTACTAATAATTTTATAACCGAATTTGTTGGTGTGTATCCATGTTCATAATGATAATGAATCCTATGTTTATGATTGTTCCACTTTATTACCTATATTATATGGACTGAGTTATTTTATTCATGTTTAATTTTCTCATTCCATGGTAAAAGTTTTATCAATTTAGATGGTATGCGTATAGTTAACACCTGATGATTTATGTTTCTTTGAAATTAGATATTAATCCTTATTCATGATTTTTCATATACATCTAGGGGAAATAACCTTGAAAAAGGGTTGGTTGATAATTGACTCGATCATTACCCTAATTCTTTATGAGTGGGATTAAGACTACACACTCATTTTAACATTATCAGGGGATATTATTTGGTTCATCATATGAACATAATGAACTAATATGAAGAATATATTTCCTTGTTACATTGGGAAATTATATTAATTATTATAAGAGAACACAACTTAAAGTAACCTAGGTAGATCCAAGGGATTTATAAGATTAACCAAGTATGATATAATTGAAATGTAAGGAAGGATTAATTAGAGAAGAAATATTAGTATTAATATTTCATATCCATATACTATAATTCTTTTAAATATTATCACAATTTTTTGTTTTAGTTTTTTGGTTGAATCAAGATCAAGGAAATGAAGTTATGAAAGGTGTGTCCCTAAGAACTCTTAAGTAGCATATTTTGATAAGTAGTATTTTAGACATAATAAGGATAATGAGGTGGATATATTAGTATAAAATATATGTTGATTTTCTCAAGGATATAATAGCTTATTTATTTAGTGAAATATATTTAAAATTGAGGGGAAATGGTCTATTTAAGGGGTGTAGAATGAAACCACACATGATTTTGGATTCATTAAAATACATACTATATTATATAATATGTTTCAAGAGGTAAACACAATGAAAAAACCACCATATATTAATAATAAATTATTTATAAAAAATAATAAACAGTAATATATAAAACCATTAATAGTTATTATCTTTGGAAGTTAAATAATTAATATGAGTTAATATTGAAAAGATTGTTTTCAAAAAAATACATTTTCTTTATATTAAATATATTCAATTTGAAATATAAATTTAAAAATTTTAGAATTTAAATTTGATAAAGTTAAATTAATTTTTTAAATCCTTAGAAAAATTATCTTATGATGTATTTTTGAGTTTTTTTATAAAATAGTTGATTTTTATTTGAATAGTAAAAAACTGATTTAGCTAACCCTTTCACTTTTTATGGATTACAATTTTTTGAAACAGTTTTTATATAAAAAAATAGTTATTACTAAATTCATGTTAATAATTTAAAAATACTATGTCAATTTATAAAACCCATGAATATCATTTTATAAAATCAATTAATATTTTATGAAAACTATTTTTTGTATGTTTCTTTAATTAAATTTACATATGAGAAAATTAGGTTTTGGATTTATTTTAATGTCACATAAAACTTATTTAAACAATTATAATATTCTTAATATCATTGGAATAAAAAATGATAATTTTTTCATATAAAAAACTTTATAATTAAAAATACACTTTTCTTAAAAATGATTTTTTATGCGATATATGTAAAAATATTGAGATTAATTTCCCTAAACATAAAAAGTTAATTTAATATAATTATTATTCTATTTGATATAATAATGTTCATATAATTTAATATTGAAAATTCTATTTTTATGTATGAAATTTGGTTTTTAGGAAATATTATAATTACAACAATAATGGTGAAACCATTATTTTAAACTATTATTTTATTAATGTCCAATAATTTATATCGAATCAATTAAATTTTAAAACATTAAATAATTATTCTAATCTGATTTATAAACAAATAAATAGATATAGTAACTCTCATTTAGTGGATTATTAATACTAAATAAGATTAAGAATACATAATGTTCAAAATTTCATTTTTCTACAAAAACATTTTTTATACACATTATTTGTTTTTAATTTAAAATTTAAATTTATAATATTTAAAAAATGAATGAGATTAAATATATGTTATTTTTTCCTTAAAAAAATAATTCAACCTTCAAACATAGAAATTTTATTCTCCATATAATCATCTCCTATATACATAATCCATTTATCACTCTTAATTATCCTAATCCCTTATATTTAAAGGGAACATCCAAGGGAAAATCAAATATTTAATGTAAGTATTATATATTTATTAATATTTTATTCTTAATCATACTATAAAAAATATAACACCATAATATTAATACGATTACCTTATTTTAATTAGCATAATTATATATTATTATATTAATTGTATATCCCTTACTTATTCATTTTTATCCACTTATGAAAAATAAAAGAATATCGTTAGTGCGTTGTGTGGACAACCGCCTCTGAAAAGAGACATTGTTTTCTTTCACTACCACCATTCATGGATGGTAAAATGGCGGTAATTATAAATAAATATTATTTATCTCATATAATTATGATTTTAAAATTTTAATTTAATATCCACCTTCACCCCCTCCCACACATAGAGAAATAATAATTCTAATCATGCGTACATGCAGAATACCACATCCACAACAAAATGTTTTTTCATTTTTATTTTAGATTATAATAAATTATCTAAAATTATTAAAATTTGTTTTAATGTCAATAAAAATAAAAAAAAAATCATTAATCTTATGTTATAATGATAATATGTCAAAAAAACCTGATTAACCATTCTTGTGAATTGAGTTAAAGCATGTTCAAGTTTGAGTTGATCTAACCACCTATGTGCACAATGATTAAAATTATGATTATAGATGAATATGGGAAAAAATAAAATTTTATTATTATAATATATTAAGAATATAATTATTAATATTTGGTTTTGAAAATATAAATTATTTAACTTATTATTAAAGTTTCATTTTTCGTTTGCTAAAATTTCCGAAATAAGCCATTATCAATTCAATTTTTGCATGACATAACCAAAATAAATATGGAATAGAGTTAGAACATTTTAAATAAATATAATTTATATGTTATAAAATCATAAATTATATATAAATAATTAAATTTGAATCAAATAAAGGGTAAGGATATCAAAAATATTAAACATGCGTGATACAGTTAAAGTTATTAACACCCAATGGTCATAATATGCTCTTACTAATTAATGTAATCATGATAAAGAATTTTTATAAGCATTATAAAAGGGTTATATTTATGATTAATTTTATGAAAATTAATATTAACTTAACTATGTTTTTATATAGGAAGTTGGAGTGTCATCAACTGGGCGGGGAAACAAGGTACGGGTTTGTTGTCTCAAGTTCATTTTCATTGAGGCATGATTCCATGTTTTTTACTTATTTATCTTTGATTTAATATAGATACTACCATATTTATTTAATTCATGATAAATATAATTACTTAAATTATATTTTATTTTTCAATTCATGGTATCCATCTATTTTCTTTTTTATTCTTATGATACCATTACACTAAGTGTTTCATCTCAAAACTTCATTCTTCGTGACACATATTCTTGTATTCACCTAATTTATTTTAAATGGTTAATATAATAAAAATTAGATATTTAATACAACGTATTATTCTTATTAAATTTATTTTAACTTCATCTTCAATATATATCTCTTTCAATCACTCCTTATAAGAATGTTTCTTAAGTCGTAGGGGTTTCTTTGCCTCAAATTTGAATCCCTTGAGACATGTATAAGATGAACACCATATTTACTTTTTAATGGTGATAATAAATAAATATTTTCCTTTTATATCATGATACTCTTATATTTCATGACATTAAATTTTCTATTTAATAGTTATTCTTCCCATGGTGTTTTGATTAAAATGTGGTAATGGTTGTAAGGGGGTTTTGTGAGTAAAATATTTTCCTTAGGTCACAATCACTCTTTTCCATCCATTATTTTAAATATTTATTTACTCTAACCAATGATTATTTTAAGATGTATGAAACATTATTTTCTAGGGAAATAATGTTTCACACCAAATTCCTCTTCCTCAAAGATTTTAATATTTTGTTTAAATGAATTTTGTTATTAAAAATTCCTGTTAATTTTAATGGATTTTTCTTCAATTTCCATGTTTTTAATTCCCACTAATTTTCTCATTTACCTAGAGGAATCTAAAAATTTTCTAATCTCTAATGATACTTTTATCCCTCTTTTTTTCATTTTAAATTAATTTATTCTCTATTTTTTTTAATGATTTGGGTTTTGAACAAGGTTATTCTAAGATTATCAAAAGTTTTTTACATCCTTTCAAAATTAAAAGTCTTATTATCCACTAAAAAGTTTAATTAGATAACATTTCTATCCTTTTCAAGGTTACATTATTAAAAATTACTTTTAAAAGGTAAAATTTTTCAATTTATTTTCACTTCCCTTTTTTAAAACCTAATTTATTTAAAAATTATACATTATTAAATATTTTTATAAAAGAAAATGTTTTCAATGTATTATCAATTTTCCTTTTATTTGAAGACTTTTTGAATTTTTTCATGTCTCATTTATTAAAGATTATTTTACATGTAAAAGTTTTAAAAGTATTTTCACTTATACTTTTTGATAAAATTTATCTATTTTCTAGGATATTATATTTTAGACTATTTTTATTAAGGTTTTAAAATATGTTCTCTATCCCTTCAAAAAAAATTGAATGTAATTTTAACTTCAATGTTTTAAAAGGTTTTGTGAATTTTTTTATTTTCACATCTATGTACCCTCCAAGGTTTATCTTTCAGGAAGTGATTTTTTTATCACCCTATATATATGTTATTATGATATAATTAATTATGAAAAATTATATTTTTTATAAATTATTATTTCTTATTCTCATGATATGTGATGTTTTTTAAAGGTTTAAAAAATCAATTCTTTTTCCATGGGTTTTTTATATAATAATTTCAAAAATTCATGAAACCCATTTTTCATTATATGCCTTATTTTATGATGTGGTGATTGTTTTTAAGTGGCACACACAAATATGGATTATGATATGTGTAAAGACCTGTGTTTTTTTTGACCATGAAATTGAGAAGAAAATTCTTTTCTGTCTTCAGATGCTCATGAGGGGTAAAATGGTCATTTTACTCCAAAAATGGTCATTTATAATATTTATGACAACTCATTTGGCACCAAAATAGTGTTTTTACCCTGTGATAGTAGTTTTATGGAATCATATGTTATTCATGCCTTCACATAATAATTAATATTTACTATTTAATTAATTAAATATTACTTTATTCATATATGTTCGTATGGATATATTTTTCCAATGTAGCATAATATTGAGATTTTTTCTTCATGTTTGAGTAAAAAATGTGGGGTTTTACTAGTCTAGGCATAAAATCTCATTGGGTTGTGGGCTTTGATGCCTTTTCATTTTTTTCTTTTTTCCTTACTTTTCTTTTCTATATTTTCTTTATTTTCTTACCCTGGCTTCTCAGGTACACCCTGTGGTTTTCCACTTTCCAGTAATGAAGGAGAAAAGGTATAGGGAGAATGGTATAGAGAGAGATAGGGGAATATGGTAGAAGAGAGGTGCCACTGTGGATCATGAGAGGAGTCAAATCATAATATGGCAGTTACAGGTCACAGAAACGAGTGAAGCTTCAACAGATTCTGCTGAAAGGTATGTTTTTTAAGTTTTTTCAATAAATCCCCATATATTTTTTATTTATTTTTTTAAGGCCCTATAAGGACTACTAATTACCCCCATGGTCTAGATATATTACTATTGAGGGGGGAAATAAGGTTTCATGCTGATTACTGGGGTTTCTATTCAGGAAATCCCAAGAACATGACATGTGGTTCCATAAACACACATGGTCCACTATTTTCATTTGGGGGAGATAAATTTTTATAAATAAATGTTTTTTATTTAGATTAAATGCAATGTAGGGTCGCTTGGTGTTGAGACGGGTACCTGGCCAAACATCTCGTGCAGGGGCACATGGCTATATGGGGTACATGGCTAGACCCCATGTGGGATGCACATTGTGTAGTAGTACAAAAATAAGAAAAAAAACATATCCATTCCATGGGTGGTATATAGATAGATATCCCATGCCATATATACACAATGTACTTTTTTAAAATTTTGTGTACTTGGGTTTTACACACCAATTCTAGCCGAAGTACATTCCAATGTGGGTCTTTGAAAACACATGTCATATACTTGAGTATACACATTATATACCTCTACCTTTCTACCCCTTAGAGGGTTTTGGGTGGTTTTATTCCACATAGTAATCATTTTACATAATAGGATTCTATTTTGATCATATTTTAATCAATATCATGATACTGGAACACTTAAGATTATTTGAGGACTCCGAAATGGTATTTGAAGAGAGAAAGATTTAATGGAGATGTTATTCCTCTAGTAAATGGATTATGTTGTATCCTGAGAGTGAGACTTGGATGATACCCACTAGAGTTTCATTTTAATATTTTCTGGACATGGATTCGGATCACCAATGTCTTCATTTGGTGAATTTATTGGGGAAATTCCTAGTTATTGGAATTAAGATACAACTTGAGGAGACTGATAGGTTAAGTGTTCAAGCTAACCTAGAGTGAGACCTTTACCAAATATGGGTTGTGAGATATCTACCTATACCAATTTTAATATGGATTTTTCCTTGATGAAATTGATCATGTGAGGTGTTCCCTTTTAGGCTTGTGAGGCCGTGAAATGATAGATATGGGGTTGTGGGATGTGTGATCCTGGGATATGAGTGTTAGGGTAAGGGAATATGTTGACTTAGAGGATTCCAAGAGGGATTCCTTTGCTTATGTTATGACCTAGAGGATACCCTGTGGGATGCCTCTACATTCTTAGTCCTTTTAAGTATCCCAAGAGGGATATATCTGCTTATATGTTGACTTAAAGGATTCCCATAGGGATAACTCTACTTACATGTTAACCTTGAGAATCCTGAATGGGATGCCTCTCCTATTCTTTGAACTCATAGGACCCAACGGGTTCCCTAGTAGTTGAACAAAAATAACCTATTGTGTTATGAGTTTGGGTATAAATGGTATCCAATTTCACCATAGAACCTATACCAAATATGTGAGCCAAAGGGGTTGTGGAATTCATGATGGGTTTAGGAGTTTGACCACCACCACACTTTTATAAATTATTTCACATGGTTAATTTTTATGAAAATAATATTTCCATATGTGATTCCTAGAACATAGCCCATGGGACTTGATATGATGTGAATCTATGATGTGGATTTACAAAGGTACTTTTTAGGGTTCGCCTTATGAGTATTGGTTGTTTGAATGTTACCATTATAAGAATTCACATTTTTCATTTGGATAATTAGGTGGATATATCAGTATATAATATATATTGGGTTTCATAGATATCTCTTAGATTATTCCTTTAGTAAACAATAATTAAAATGGCGATGAAAAATTTTATTTAAGGGTGGTAGAATGTAACGAACGGAGATTTTAGATCCTTATAAATACATACTATGTTCTATAACCTGTGTAACATAGTATAACCAATGAAAATAAAACCTAACATATTAATAATAAATTATTAATAAAGCAATAAAAAACACTAATATGGTAAACCATTAACAATTATTATATTTTGAAGGTAAATAATTAATATGAGTCAATATTGCAAAGGTTATTTTCAATAAAATCTGTTTTCTTTATATCATATACTTTTTTATTAAAAAGTTGAATTTAAAATTTTTAAAATTTTAATTTGATAAATTTAAATTAATTTTTTAATTCCTCAAAACAAAATTATCTTACATTTTATTTGAGAGTTTCTTCTAAAATAATTGATTTTAAGTTAAATAGTAAAAAAATATCCATTTAGCTAATACCATCACTTTTATATGGATTATATGTTTTTGAAACCTATTTTATATAAAAAATACTTATTAATAAATTAAAATAAATAGTTTTAAAAAACTATCTTAATATATTAAATCCATCAATGTCATTTTATAAAATCATGTAATATTTTATGGAAATCGTTTTTCATCATTTTCTTGAATTAAATGTATGCATTGAAAATTTTATTTTTTGATTTAATTTAATGTCTCATAAAAATTATTTAAATAATTATAATATTATTGATATCATTGTAATAAAAAAATTATAATATTTTCCTCTATATAAACCTTATGCTTAAAAATACTTTTTTCTTAAAAGTGGGTTTTTATGCAATATATTTGAAAAAATTAAGCTTAATTTCCCTAAACATAGAAATTTAAATTCATATAATGATTATTTTATTTTATATAATAATTTAAATATTATTTAATATGTAAAATTATATTCTTATGTATAAAATTATATTTTTACACTATATTTTTATTACTGGATATTGGTGAAACAATTATTTTAAAATTATTGTTTCATTAATACCAAAGAATTAATATTAAATAAATTAAATTTAAATAATTGAAATAATTAATATAATATGATGTATAAAAACATAAATAAATATATTAACTCTTATTTAGTTGTAAATCAATATTAAATAAGATTAAGAATATATAATGATCAAAATGTCATTTTTCTACTAAAAATTTATTTCTACACACTATATGTTTTAATTTTAAATTTAATTTTTTTAATATTGATAAATTTATTTAGAGTAAATATATGATAAATTTATTTATATTAAATCAAAATATGGTTATATGTGTTATTATATATTTTCAAAAAAACATAAAATCACATAGTTAAAAACAAGTTACCTAGTTTAAAAATAAAATAACATAATACAAAAACATAATTTTAAAAACCATTTAACATGTATAAAAAATTATATGAACCAATTTTTTGATAATTTATTGATCTAAATATACCTTAAATCCCATGATTTTTTTATTAACGATCCATTAACCCTTGAATAGTGTCATGATATTATTGAAAAATGATGAGCGTTTCCAAAAGTGCAATTTTCCCCACTTATAAAAGGGGGTCACTTACACACTTTTAAACACACAAATACCCTTAAAATTCAACAATTAAACTCTGAAATTGTAATATAAATTGATCTATATACCATAAACATAATCCACTATTCTCTCTCAGTTATCCTTCACCCTTAAATTTCAAGGGAACATCCAAGGAAAAGAAAATCTCTAACTTATGTATTATCTCTTTCTTAAGATTTTATTCTTAAATTTAATCTTAATAATATTATATCATCATAATAATATGATTAATTTAGTATAATTATTATACTTATTTGTTGTTATTTTAATTTTATAACCCTTATTTATTCATTTCCATCCAATTAGAAAAAAACATAAGAACATCGTTAGTGTTTTGCGCGAACTACCACCTCCACGAAGCAACATAATTTTTTTCATTACTACCTTTAATGGATGATAATAATGGTGGTAATGATGAATAAATATGTTATATCTCTTATAATCATGATTATTAAAATTCAATCTAATATCCACCTTCACCCCCTCTCACACGTTGAGAAACAAGAATGCTTATTGTGCGTACATACAGATTACTGCCTTCATAATGAAACATTGTTTCATTTAGATTTTCATAAATTATCTAAAAATATTAAAATATGTTTATAAATAATAAAATAATAAAAATAATATCATTAATATTATGTTATAATCATATTACATCAAAAGAAATGCCTCATTAACCATAATCACGAATCGAGTTAAAGCGTGTTGAAGTTTGAGTTGATTTAACCACCTACATAAACAATGCTTTACAATGAGATTATGAATGACTATGGGAACATTAAAAATAATATTATTATAATATATTAAGAAAATAATTATTATCATGTGGTTCTGAAAATATAAAGAATTTAAATCCCAATTAAATTAACATTTTTCATTTTCTAAAATTGCTGAAATAAATGGTAATCAATTCTGTTTTCATATAATGTAGCCAAAATAATGTGAAATGAAATTAGAAAATTTTAAATAAATATAATTTATATGTTATAGAATATTAAATTATATATAAATAATTAATTTAAATCTAATTAATTGTAATTAAATCAAAATTATTCAATACGCTCAAAACAGTTAAAGTCATTAACATTCAATGGTAATAATACACTATAACTAATTAATGTACTCATAAAAATAATTTTTATAAGGATTATAAAAGGTAAATATTGATGATTAATATTATTAAATATGATATTAAGGAATCTATGTTTTTTATAGTAAGTGGTAGTATCATCAACTAAGCAAAGAAATATGTTAAGGGTTTGTTGTCTAAAGTTAACTTTTATTGAGGAATGATTCCATTTTTTGAACCTATTACTATTTTATGTGATATATATACTACCATATTTGTTTCACGTGTTATAAATATCATTACTCAAAATATATTTTATTTTTCAATTCATGGTATCTCTCTCTGGTCTATTTTATTCTTATGATACCATTGTAATAAGGGTCTCATCTCAAAACATCCTTCTTTGATACACATGTTCTTTTATGCACCTATTTTATTTTAAATGGTTTATATACTACCAGTTTAATAGTTAATATCATTTATTGTTCTTATTCATGGTATTTAATCATAAAATTCAATCTCTCTGTCTTTTAAGTGATCTTTATAATATGGTTTCTTTAGACATAATGATTTCTTTTTCTCAAATTTAAATCCTTGGATACATGAGTAAGTCTCACACCATGTTTCCTTTTTAATGGTGTAAATAATTATATATTTTTATTTTATATCATTATAATCTTATAATTCATGAAATTCAATGTTATATTAAATATTTATGCCTCTTATGGTGTTTTTATAGAAAAGTTACAAAGGATGTAAGGGGGTTTTGCGACTCAAATATTTTCTTTGGTTCATAATCTCTCTTATCCAAATATTTTCATTAAAAATTGATTTATTATAAGATATGTTGATTTTAGGATGTATTACACCATATTTTATAGTGAAATCATGTTTCACACAAAATTATTCTTCCTTGAGGATTTTTATGTTTTGTTAAAATAAATTTTATTTTTAAAAATTCACATTACATTCATTGGATTTTTATTCCAGGTGTATATTTTTACTTCCCACCAATGTTCTCATTTATCTAGTGAAAAATCAAATTGATTTTATCTTTAATGATACTTTTATTCCTCATTTTTCATTTTAAATCAATGGTGTCTTAATACTTTTTTAACTATTTGGTTTTTCAATAAGGTTATTCTAATATGATCAAAAGGTTTTTCTATAATTTTAAAATAAAATGTTTTATCATCCACTCCACATTTTCATTTGATAACTATTATATCCTCTTCAAGGTTTTGTTGTTAAATATTCCTTTTAAAAATTAAAAAAAAATCAATGTATTTTAAATTCTCTTTTTGAAACCTTTATTTCTTTTTTGATTCACTATTATTAATGATCATTTTAAAAGTAAAAATTATTAAAGTATTTTCGAATCCCCTTTTTAAAGACATTATTCCTTTCTTCTGGTCTCATTTATTATAAATTATTTTAAAATTACTGTTTTTTAAATTCTTTTCACTTATACTTTTTAATAAACTTTTTTTATTTTAAAGGATGTTTTATTTGAGACTCTTTTTATTATGTTTTTCAAAAGTTTTTACTTTTCAATCAAAAAAATATTTTTGAATATAATTTACACTTAAATGTGTTAAAAGGTTTTGTGAAACCTTTTTTATTTTGACATTTATTTATCCTCCAAAGTATATATTTTGAAAATTGATGTTTTTAGTCCCATTATAAATTTTATTATGATATAAATGCTTATGAAAAATTATATTTTTGATATCTTATGATTTATTAAGGTAATGATATGTGGTGTTTTTTAAAAGTTTTAAAAATACATTATTTTTCCATGGGTTTTTAATATGATGATTTTGAAATTTCATGAAACCCATTTTTATTTATATGGGTTATTTTATGAAGTAATGATAAGTGGAAAAAATGTATGGATTATGACATGTGTAAAGACCCATATTTTTTCAGACTGTGAAATTGAGTGGAAAATAGAATTTTTTACTTTCAGATGTTCATGAGGGGTAAAATTTTCATTTAACTCCATAAAATTTTCTTATATAGTTTTTATATCCACTCCTTTGGTCTTGGAATATAGTTCTTACCCTAAGACATAAGTATGGTGGAATTTTGAGCTATTAGTATTTTCACAAAATAGTTAATATTTAATTAATTAAATATTAATTTATTTGCATCTGTTCATTATGAGATATATTTAGAAAAGATCGTCAGACTGAGATTCCATATTCATGGTCGAGTTTAAAGTGAGGTTTATTTAGTCTAGTAAGAAACTCACATTAGGCATTGGGGTCAGGCCCCTTTTCATTTTTTCTTTTATTTTCTTTTTCTTATTCTTATTTTGCCCATTTTATTTATTTTACTCCCTTGGATTCTCACATATGACCTATGGGTTTCCCTTTTCTAGTAATGAGAGGGAAAATTCAGAGGGATAGAGGGGGGAATAATAGAAGAGCGTATGTAGATCTTGAGGGGAGTTGAATCTTCATGCAACATCTGCAAATTGTGGAAATGTGTGAAGCGTCATTGGATTCTACCCAAAGGTAGATATTTATTAGTATTTTTGTGATAAATACACAAATATTTACTAATTTATTGTTATAATTACTTATATTTACTTATAAGTACCCCCATGGTGTTGATATATAGATATTGAGTGGAAAAACGTGGTTTTGGGATGATTATAGGGGTTTCCATTCAGGAAATCTTGATTACATGACATGTGGTTCCATGAACACATGTTGTGCACTATTCCTATGTGGGGAATATGTCTTTTTAGAACTACATGTCTTGTACTTGGAGTAAATTCCATATAGGGTCTCTCTTTGTGTGGCCTAGTACCTAGATATATAGCTTGTGTAGGGGCACATGGTTGTGTGGTGTATACAATTAGACCCCGTGTGGGATTCATAATGTGTAGTAGTGCATGCCTAGGAAAAATACATGTCTAGGAAATGTGTGGAACCTAGAAAAATAACCCATATAGGGTACACATTTTATATATTTTTAACACAGCATGTACTTGGGTTTTACACAATAAGTCTAGATGAAGTACACACCCAGGTGGAGCTTTGAGAGTATATGTCATTTACTTAGGTATACATGCTGTGAACTTCTCTCTTTCTTCCACTTTGAGGGTTTTTGGTGGTTTTATTCCCTAGAATCAAAATGAGACATAATAAAAGTCCATTTTTATTTTTTTACATGTATATCATGATAGTGGAACCATTAGGTGATTTTAGGACTCCTAAATTTTGTTTGGAGAGAGTGAGATTTAATAGAGAGGTTCTTCCTCTAATAAATAGATTTTTTTTTCTCCTGAGAGTGAGACTGGGATGAGACCCACTATAGGGTTTTATGGATGGTTTTTGGACAAGTAATAGGATCTAAAATTTTATCATTTTTTTAATTTCTTGGGATGGTCCCTGGTTAGATTAATTGAGAAGAAACTTGTGGAGATGGATTGTTTGGCTGTTTGAGCCAACCTAGAGTGAGACCTTGATCTGAAATGATCCATAATCCATCTCCCTGGACTGATTTTCCTATAGATTTTCCCTTAAGTAAATATCTATTGTTTTGTGTTACCTTTTTTCCTATGAGGCCATGGCATGTTAGAGATGAGTTTGTGGTATTTTTGACCTCAAGAGACAAGTGGTGTTCCAAGGTACTAGTTTGATATAGAGGGTCCCAAGAGGATGCCTCTTCTTATATTATGACCTAGAGGATCCCATTTGGGATGCCTCTACTTTTTTAATCCTTTTTTGGATCCCAATAGGGATTAATATTCTTATAAACTAACATAGATTATACCAAGAGGTATGTATATGCTTACATGTTGACCTTGAGAATCTCGGATGGGATGCCTCTCCTATACTTTGACCTCAGGGAACCCAACGGGTTCCCCGATAGTTGACCAAACCTGACCTATTGTGTTATGGGATTGGGTAGAGATGGTATCTGGTGTCACAATATAATCCATACCAAATGTGTGATCCTGAGGGTCTATGGAAGTAGTTATGGGTTTTGGTATTTGACCACCATGACTCTTTTATTCATTTTCACATGGTTACTCTTGATACCCCAATGAATCCCAAACATGATTCCTAGAACTCATCCCATAGGGCCTGATATGATGTGATGCTATGATGGGGATTCCTAGAGGTACTTCTTGGGGTTCACCTCCTAAGACTTAATTTTTTTAGTGCTACCTTTGAAATAAGTCCCATTTGTCCCTGGGATTCCTCCCTAGTTAGGGATTATAGAGGAGGTTGTCAAGTTAATCTTAGAACCTTATTTGTTGGTGTCAGCTTGTAAATTCTTAGTTTTCTAGAATCCATGTTCTACTAGAGATTTCAAGGTGTAAATATTTCTCCAATAACGAGATTCTTATGTCATCCCTGCGAATTGATAGTGATATCCTTGATCGATGTCTTGGATACACCTCAGGGCTGGGTGGATTCACCATTATTTCACTACCCATATTTTTCTAAGAGTGGGTTGTTAAGCCAGTTATTAAATGGATACTGACTTGTCATGTTTTATCTGAATAGTATTCCTTACATATCACTTATGTTTCATCCCCATCAGGGATTATCCATGCTTAATATTGTGACTACCTATGGACTGGAACCTAGAATCCAACATCAGACTAGATTACACATAATTAGAGTGGTATGACATCTAGCTCTATGCTAAATTTTTAGAATTTCTAGTTGGTAACTAGAATCCTTACTTTTATAATATAGGTGAGTACTTATGATCCTGAGGTTAGTAATTTTATCCCCCTATAGTGACATATCTTTATTAGAGACATTTTTGGCACTTGACAAAGCATGCATTGTCGATCAGGATTACAGACCCAAGGGTTGAATGTATTATACACATCTTGAGTGGCATGACATCCAACGAAATTCCCTATTCATAGGATTTATAGTATATCAAATATTTAATCCATGGATTGACTATATATGGTTATTTTTATTTATTCTAGTCGTGTCTTGTCTCGATTGATCATATTTCATGAGCATGCACATATAAAAATAGGTAATAATTTTACCATTGGGGTAGCCTACTAAGATTCATTTCTCACCCCCTGTACATGCACCATAGTGTTTGTACAGACCTTATGTTTAATTTTAGGTTGATCATGGATTCACAAAGTATAGGGAGATTGCACGGTTTTTGTGATCCATTGAAGCCACTATTTTGGAATCTTATGATCGGGATAGAGCATCTCAAAAATGTCTTTGAGACCAAATATGTGGTTAGGAATAGAGTTATTTGTATAGCCTTGTAATTTTGTCAATTTATTTCATTCATGTATATGTATGATCAAACCAGGGGTTTTATTTTTATTGTTTGTATTACATGGTTGTTCTAGATTTACTGTATTTCATTTATTAGAGTCTTGTTTATATTTATGGCTTCTGCAATCTGATTATTTACTATTATTGAGGATGTTTAGTTATTTCCACTATTTCACTTACTCTTATATGTGGGAATAGTGTCCCCATAGATACACCCCAGACCCCACTACTAGTTGAAAATATCTAGTGTATGAGGAGGCATGCTTATGGCCAATTCACTAACTAGTTGTTTTACTATTTATAGAGTAGTCTAGGCTGAAACATGATAAAGTGTTATCAAAGAAGTTTCTTTTCTTATTGCTCTACTATTTGGGGTATGGTCAAAAGGAGTATTAGGAATATGTTAATTCCTATGATACATATTGGATGGGTGTGTTGTGAACACTTGTTATGGAACGAATTCTAGGTTTCCAGGGTTATAAGATTTATATTCTTGATATGTGATATTACCATTGTATATGATATCTACTTTGAGAGACACACATGTGATGTGGATTTTATGATTTATTATGGATTTATGACACTTGGACCATTGGTGATAGCACATTTATTAATATTGACTCTTTTCTATAAGAGGAATGAGACATTTGATGAAGTGTCACCTTTGGAACATAGAGTCCTCATGTTATAGACCAACCAGTGAGTGATTTCACAACTAACAACATAAGAAAATTTTTTAAAATGTCAACAATAACATAAATGGTGTTTAAAAATATAGTGTATTGGTGGAATTCTACTCAATTATGATGACTTATATGTATATATATATGTCCTTATGACTGAAGGTCATATGGATCTATGTTGAAAAATTTGACAATAAGTTAAATGACTCAGCACTCGTGCACTTGAGGTGCAGTGACCCTAGTAGATCTGTAGGGAACATAGTACCCTACTTTTGGACCCCTCATAGGGTGTTTTACTTAGGTTTGGTAATTTAAAGTTCCATTAACAACCTATATGAGGATTTCCTAATTAACTTGGAATGACGTTCTACTTAGCAAGACCGTGTGAGTGTATATGATACAATGTGTGTATTTTTGAACTTTTTAGGTCAATTTATGTAGATAATTACTTTATAGTATACTCTATGTGGGTGTATCCTTTTCAAGTATAGTTAACTAAATATTCTTAAAATCCTACTTAGATTTTTCCCAACTATCTTGCTATGATATTTTACTTAACCAACCTTCATTATGGTTATCTAGTCGGATTATCTTGATGTGATGTGGATAGAAAATTAATTGTTACTTACTGACCTAGAAACTCAAGGGGGTATTTCTTTGTATGGATACTTGGTAAGGGTATGTTCTTTATCCTTTTACTTGACATAGTGACCCTCCATGGAGAAGTCCCATTTTAGGATGCTTGAAGAGGATCTGAGCTTGGAAGGTAAGCTAATTCTTAGAAGGTGATTCCTTAAATGTTTCAGAAACTACAATTCTTCTTGAGTGATGAGTTACCAATGGGTCCCAATTACATGGGTTTAAAATTACAACTTATAGTTCATTTTCCTCTATAAATTTCAATTGAAAACCTATATAATTGTACCCATGTTGATATGTTTTGACCATCATAGGCTGATGAAACCCTTATATGCCTTTTTCCATACCTACACTATAGTGGTTTGACTTATGGGAAGGTGGTCATACCTAGTAACCATATTATGAGACTTGATCAATAGGGCTAGTTGAGAGACCTAGAGGCCATTAGTTGTGACTCATACCCTTGTGAGTCAAAATTTGATTTTGGTTAAGGGAAACCTATTAGAGGGGTTGGTCTGAGTTTACATATTCCTTTTTAGGAAGTGAGTTAGGTTTTATACTCATGTTGAGGCTGATGAATTAGATGTTATAGGGTTTTGCGATATAGGAAGGGTGATACATATGGATTCTGAGGAAGCACCTAGGGTGATTGGATATCGATACCAAGTTTGAAAGGCATGGTTGTTTGGGTTCCTAAACTAGTTCACCAGTGGATGTGCAGTTAACTACATGGTTAGAACACTTGTATAATCTCATGAATGGAATGGATCTAGGTAGTGGATAGTCATGTGGATGAGTTTGATAAACTTTAAACTGATGTTTCATAGCTATGGTGGAAGTAAAAATCTTTGTGATATGTGGTTGTGGAATAAATCATGACATATATAGAGTTACCAAATTTGTAGAGGAGTTACAAGGGAGATTATGGCATAATGAGATCGGCATGCTGTGTAGAATGGTCAAATTTTACATAATAACATGAGGCTCATGGAAGAATGAGTTTTTTAATAACTGTTTGGTATGGTATTGTACCCCCACTATGTTTGGTGAGATAGTAATGGTATGTGTTGGGTGCACGTGGTATAATTTAAATCCTAAATTGGGGAGTGGTCATGTGAAAGATAAGGAACAATGGTTTTAAATAAATATTTAAGGCACAGTTTCATGTAAGTTGTGATGAAATTAGGAATATATCTTTGTGTTAGAGGAAACATAGAATTTTTATTGGGGGTGGTGGAATGAATAATCTGACTAAATCCAATTGAGGTCTTGGTAGGATAGTGAGCATGGCTCGGGAGGAGTAACACTCTCACAGAATAGAACCTAAAAAAGTTTCAATTGAGGGGTGGTATAATGTAATAAACATTGTGTAGAGTTAACCATTATCCTTTGGAGGCTGGTGACCCTCATTATAAGTTGGAATTAAATGTTTATCGAGGAAACTTATCTCAATATGCAAGAATGGTCAAGGTTTTGATGTTGTAAGTTGGAACTTAGGAATGATAATGTTTTTCCATACCAGTCCGTGTGTTCAGTGAAAGATGAATCATGCTACATAGATCTTGGATTTCAATTTTGAGGTGATGATAAGGATACTCCTATGGTGGGGATTATTAGATCGATTTAGTTAGAATGAATTATATATAAGGAGAGTTATGGACACTATGTGATTGGTCATCAGACGATCAAGATAACATAGTTTTAAAAATTCTTGTGGTGAAATCATGGATTCTATTTCACAAAAAAGGCTTCTAATGTATGGTAAAGGTTATGTCGTGGGGTTTTAAAGACTCGTGTTTTTTTATTCTTAAATTTAAAAGAAAATTATTTTTTTCTTTCTAAACCTTATTAAGGGTAAAATGGTCATTTACCCTAGAAGGTGATCTAATATAAGTTTTATAAGCACTTTTTTGGTCCCAAAATATGGTGGTTACCCTATGACATGAGCTTTAGGGAATTCATATCCATTAAATTTTTCACAAAATAATTAATAATTAATACACAATTAGTTAAATAATAATTTATTCAGATTTTTTAATTCAATGATATCTTTAAAATGAAGCCTCAAATTGAGATTTAGTCTTTTAATTTGAGTCCATAATGTGAATGTTTTCTATTTGAGTAATAAACTCATGTCGATCACTGGGGAAGGGGTTGGGGACCTTTTTCTTTTTCTTCTCTTTTTCTTCTTTTTTCCCCCATTTTATTTCTTTTCCTCCCTTTGATTATCATGTACAACCCATATGGGTTTCCCCTTTCCAAGAATGGGAGATAAAAGTGAGGGGGAGTGGGGGGATGGGGAGATTTTACTATGGATCTTATGAGGATATGAATCATCATGTGATAACTACATATCAAAAAAACAAGTGAAACTTCAGCATATTATTCCCAAAGGTAAGCCATTTTAAAATTTTTGATGTAAAAAATCATAGATTTATAACTATATGGTTTTAAGGCCCTATAATTAATGATAAAGACCCCCATGGTGTCGATCTATAACTATTAACAGGGGAAAGAGGGTTTTAGGCCGATTTTATGGGTTTTCATTGAGTAATTTTTATCACATGGTGTGGATCCATGAAGACATGTTTTTACTCATCCCATTCAGGGAAGACTAATTATAAGAACAATATGTCAGGTACTTGGATTACATGTTGTGTAACATAAATTTATGTATGTTTGAATACCTTGATAGAAAACTCGTTCAAGGGAACATGGTTGGTTGGGGTACATGACCAGACCCCATGTGGGATGCATGATGTGTAGTTCACACATAGAAAAAAAGACATGGTTATGCCATGTCTGGTACACTGGTAGGTACCTCATATAGGTTACACAACATGAAAATGTTTAAAATTTTATTTAGTTGGATTTTACATGAAATTTATGACTGAGATATATCCCTATGTGGATCTTTGATAGTACACCCCATATACTCAGGTATACACACCATGTATGTAACGACACAAACTATTAGAAACAAAATTCCCATTTTTATTTAATTAAATGTACTATTTTGTAATATGGTTATAGAAAAAACATGAAATTTAATTGATTTATTATATCTAATTGTATTATAAATACCTTTAGGTATCATTACTATTGATACTATAATTGTTGAATAGTGATCACATGATTATTATAAATATAAGGATTTAACAAATACAACTAACACAAACAAAGGAAGTGATGGATTCAACTAGCTGGATCATACCCTATTAAACCCATTTATCAGAGCTTCTAAGTGAGATTGAATCACTAATATTTGACCTTGACCAATACCAATCTAAGATCCAATAACTTAAGTATGAGCGAAACTGTTTACGGGAGAAGTTTAATCTCATCGAGAACACGACCCAAACCATGTAGGCCAAACCACCCCATGAAAGTCTCATCATCACACACCATACACTTAGGTAATTTTATAGTGTATTAAATAGATATTTATCAACACCCTATAAATATGATTATGTACATTATTTGGTATATAATAAAGTATATATTTTCATCCAATTATTATTACTTTATAAATGATTTTTATTTTGATATTATAAAACAAGAATAGTATTTTTGGGTAATATTCAAATTCAATTAAGAAATTTATTTTGAGGAATTAATGGATTTTAAAATAAATAATATTTTAATAAAATATTATTATTAAATAATTTTTTTTAAATATAAATGATCATATATATTTTATGAAGTCAAATGTAATTTTTATAAGGGTTTAAAAACTATTATTGTCAAAAAACACATCATTTCTCAATAATTATATATTATTATTTTAAAAGTAAAACATCACATATTTAGAAAATTATTTAGGTAAAATAAATATTATTTTTGGATTCAGAATTTCAAAATTAACCAACAGTAAATTTTTCATAGTTTTTTGAGACAGTTGAATGTTTTGGAAAACATTAAATACAAAATAAATATACTTTGTTTATTATGACTTCATAATGACCCAAAAGTGATATAATAAATACTATAAATGTTATAAAATATTAGATTTATTTTTTACCTTTTAAATATTCCGTTTTTATGTTTATTTTATTAATTTTATAAATCATTTATGAATCCTCCAAAACTATTAAAATATTTTATGTTTTTAAATCCATTTCTTTAATTGTATGACTCACCTACACATAAGAAAGGGTATTGTTTTATTATTTTAGGCCCATGGACGTATAAAATAATGATAACCGCTCACACTTTTTTGAAATAGTAAGAAAAACTATGGGATGGCTTGTGGTTTTGGTTATATTATTATGTAGAGTCCAAAACCTAAATAATAAAGAAATCATCCTCCCTTCCTATATAAACCCACCAAATATATCATTTATTTTATCATGTACTTAATCTTCCCTACTATCTTTATATTCTTCCAAAGGTTTCCCCGAGCTCTCAATAAGCTCCTATCAAGAATTTTTATTCATACACTCAAGTACGGGATCATCATCATCCCTTCTTTATTCAAGTTTTCTTATTATCTTATGCCTTCTATTTCCAAATAATTATATTTAGATATGTATTTCCATATCGCTATTACTTATTATTTTATTTAAAATTTATGATTTACCCATTTCTCCCTCATCAACCCATTTTATGATTTTTTTTAATTTACATCATTATGCATCCGAAATTTCACAATGATTTTCCATGCCAAAACAATTGTGTAGTGAATACCATACCAATTTATTATCAAGGGTGTTCACCTTTATACACTTATACCTCTTTGACGTGGAAATTACATGTATTTATTCCAAACTCCTTGATCATGGATTAAAATATCATGATGAATTAATCCATGTTGTATGATCTATGTGGCACACTTAATCATGAGAATGAAATGAATGTGATGGGTGCACCCATAATTATATAGCGCTATAATGTATGAGGTAATTTTTAGTATCATGAGACATAATGATGGGATAGAGATTGAACCTTGTTCCTTTATGGTAATTTTCCTCCATGATATATTGGCAGTTTGTCCTTGACCTTTAATACCCCGACCCCAGTTACCTAGAGTCGGTACATTATTAAATAACATTGACATGATCTCAAGAGATCAAGTCCTAAAAGACCAATCAGTTTAGTAGTGTTGTAAGTACTAGATACATACATAAGTTTAATAATAAATTATGAAAAAAAACAAAATTGTTTCCCCTTTTAATACACCCATATCCTTTATCCTATCCCTACAAGTCAGTCATAATATATCTCTTCACATCCTAGAAAAATAAAACATAAGAAAGGGGTGATCTCGTATGTTGAGTAATGAAAACAATATAGAAGGAACTATCATAAATAAGAAAAAACATTTAAGGTAATGAATAAAACTAAAACACAAGCCTTTTAAAATTAAACTTCGGTATAATATGGAAAATAAAAATCAAATAATATCATTTACTTATTCACATGAATATTCTACTAGTCGAATAATCACATATAATATGAATAGATAATTTCATAATGATGGAATACATAATGCCGGAAATCATAACCACATAGTCAAGGTCTCATGCCAAGACTACAAATAAAAATAGTTTCAAGTACTTATGTCAAGATACTAGTTTGTCTCATGAGACCTACTGATGCATTGAGGGGTTATAGTAGGCCCTGCCCAACACTTACTATATCTAATGCATTCCTCATATGAAAAGGATGAAACATAATATAATCATCCGTATTAAAACTAGCATACAAAAATTTAATACTTTAACCATAAACCATGAGTGGTATAAAAATAGCACATTCATAGTAAAATATATAACAAAACCTTCAATACAATATGGAAGATTTTATCATAATAAATCAACTACAAATAAGTGTAAAATCCAAAAAAGGATGATGACATAGATAAAATCCATCCAAAAACCCTTTGAGTGAAATATATCTTTGTACTTGAAATAATTTAAAATTAAAGAAAACATTTATTTTGAAAATATTCCTATAAGATTGTAAGGGAAGTATTAATGTTGTTATAATGGCGTAAAATAGTTTCACCCGCCGTATAAGTTAAAAATATTATTTCCTTAATTTTATTGAAAAGGTCATAAAGGACCTAGTTTGGAACACGATGAAAATATTCCTTTCAAAACATTTTATAAAAATTCAAAAAAGGGTATAAATTACTTTAAACCATAGTCTCATAAATAATAAAAATGTTTTGGAATACATTTTTAAGAAACATGGATGTGGATGATAAAGATTTCCCAATAGATACTTACGTATAAACAACCTCAGATAATAAAGAGATTGTAAAATTAACCCTTACCTTGCAATTTTCCTTAGTCAAGGGTACATTAACCTTATGTATAATTTCTAGATTACTTTTATTAAATTATAAAAGAACCAAATACAGAAATATGATAACATATATGATCCTTTAAAATTTCTTTATTAATAATATTTCAATAATATCATTGTTTCGGGTGCTAATTGATTCGTTTTCCTTCATATGTTTTGTTATGTAAGTCATGTTTGTTATGGATAGAATGTATTTCATTTATATCCAGAATGATATTAAGTTCTTAAACATTATTTTTAATCATCAAATGAAAATTATTCTTTAATGGTTTCGATGGGGAACGAAATCTCATCGCGTCGTGGAGATAGTAAGTCGTACGTACGCACGAGCGACAATATCATTCTATTGATGGTGAAATCATATGTAATTGGATGGTATATTATATATAAAGAATCATTAAAATTTTATATATATTATTTACATCAATTATACTCATTATTATACACATCCAAATAATGAAGTGTTGAATAACAAACTACACCATGACGTGGAGACGGTAAGTCGTACAAACACACGTATGGTGACTTTTTAATTCATAGGATAGAGAGAATAATGAATATGGTTATACCGTATTTATAATAATATCTCATTATTTAAAATTTAATAGAGTTATTATTTTATTATGGAAACAACATAGAAAGAGGAAGTAGAAGAAGAAAAGAACTTTGAAAGATGTGATAAAATAATTACCACTTCTTCGGGTGCTTCCTTTTGATTTGAAAAAAAAGGGCTCCATAGGTTGTATTTCTGGGCAAATTAAGGAATATAGGTTGAAGTGAGGTTAGTTTTTAGGATATTGGGTAGGGGTTTTTTGGGCCAAATGGATTTGGAGGTGTGAATTTTAATAGAAGGGGAAGTACCCTTTTATAAGAGAGGTGAGGGGCACTTTAGGAAAAGCTTGAAATATTAATTTATTATAAAATTATTTTTCAGTTTATAATAGATCTAAATTAATTTATTTCGAGTATAAGGTGGGGATAGGTCGAAATAATCTCAACATATAGGTTTTAGACATGTTTAGGTCACCATATTAACCTTATCTTTTAGATTTAACCCTTAGTTAAATAGTTTATCTTTTATCATGTCTTCTTGTATTCTTACACTATATGCTTAATAAACTAACTATAAAATGCCAAGAGAACATTAAGTGGTTCATTAATGAGATATGTAACATTATATAAGTTATTTGTCCAAACCATAATTTTTTAAGACTATTATATAATTTAATAAAATAGTATTTGTTTGAGAAACTCATTTATGTCAATTTTGACACTACTTAGTATTTGATTTTTGTGAAAGCCATAAAAATTTGATTCCTTCAAAAAAAATATTGAATCAATCCTAATATGTCATATTCCCCTATAAAATTCGTTTAAGGAATCAAAAGTTTCAAAGTACATTTATTTTAATATTTATAATATCAATTATTTTAATCTTTCATTAATAAGGTAATTACTACATCATCATTGTTTCATAAATTAATCTTATTATTTAATGTCTAAAAATTATAAATAAAATACCATGATATATTAAATATTTTTATACTTTTAATTAATATTTATAGTATAATTTATCTTATGTATAACCCTATATTAAAATTGTTTAGTTATTAAAATTTGAATTTAACACTTTTAACTCTTATTTAAATAAAATATAATAAATGTACTAATCTAATCCAAGTGGATAAAAAAGGATAATATTTCCGTCCTAAGGTTGATTTTTGTCGAAACAAAACTTATCCAATAGAATTAATACTTGTGTTAGAGTAATTATAATATCATTTTTACCTTTAATTACTACATTTACTTTTAACCGTGGTAAATAAAATTCAAAATTTACTATTCACCAAAAAATATTTTCATCCTATTGAACTAAATTTTACATGATTATGACTACAATATGTGACAGATTTTGAAATTCAATTCATTGATGTTGTAAAATAATATTTTATGAAAATTTGTAAATGTTCCTAGAAGGTGGGTAAAAGACTTTATAAATTTCAATAAAATTTTATATATCTAATCTTATTATAAAATGACTCCAATAAATTACATTGGACTAATATAGGTATTATGTATCTATTTTGACTTTAAAATAAATTTAAATTGAAAATAATTATTTAAATAAAAAGTCAGTTTTAAACAATAATGCAGTGTTTTACACTATTCATGAAAAAATGAAAGTTTTCAGAAAAATACGAAAACTTCACCCTAAGCTAATTTTGATCTTACAAATCCAAAAAAAATGAATTCCATTTTGAAAAATAAAATTTATAAATTTTCAAAAAGTGGGTTTTACTATTCATAACTGCTTTTTAAGTGGCTAGTTTGATTGGTCGTGGTGTGCTAGTACACGGAGTTGCGTACAACACAGTCTATTGTATTATTCAAAGAGAAATGTATCGTGGAAGTTTGGGGTGTTACATTCTTCCCTACTTCAAATAATTTAGTCCTAAAAATTTTTATAATATTACTACATAAAAAGATTCGAGTGGTTATTCAACATAAGTTCCTCGGGTTCCCACATTGCATCTTATATTTTATGGTTTCTCCAAAGAACTTTTACTAGACGAGTCATCTGGTTTCTCAACACTTGTTCTCTGATATCAAGAATCCCGATAGGATCTTCACAATAAGATATATCAGGTTCCAATTATATTTCATCATAGGTGAGTACATGCGTTGGTTCAGGCATGTATTTTTTCAACAGTGATATGTGGAACACATCATAAACTTTTGAGAGACTTGGCGGGATTTCCATATGGTAATCTACAACTCTAATTCGTTCTAGAATTTAAAAAGGTTTTGATGTACATGGGACTTAATTTTCCCTTCTTACTGAATCATATAACACCCTCCATGGAGATACCTTAAAGAAAACATGATCGCCCACTTGAAATTCCAAATCATTCCTTTGGTTATTGGCATAAATATTTTGTCTACTTTGAGCTTCTTCAATATGGGTTTGGATAATCTTATACTATTCCATTGTTTCCTCAAAAATTTCTGGTCCTATGAGTTTCCTTTCACCAACATCATCCCAAAAAGTTGGTGTACGACATCTCTTTCCATATATTGCTTCATATATATCCATATGAATATTTTAATGGAAGGTATTGTAATAGGAAAATTATACCAAAGGTAAATACTGTTCCCACATAACTTTAAAGTCATGTGAGAAAGATATCAACATGTCTTCTAAGGTTTGAATAGTTCATTCTGATGAACTATCAGTTTGTGGGTGGTAGGCAGTGCTCAAATGAAGTTCAGTATCTAGGGATTTTCAAATACTTACAGAATCTTGATATAAAATGGGGATCATGATCAAAAACAATTGATAAGGGTGCACCATGAAGTCTTAAAACTTCATTAATATATATTCTTGATAAACGCTCAAGTGGTAAATATTTTATTATAGAAATAAAATGTTTTGACTTTGTAATATGATCAATAATGACCCATATAGAATCATTCCTTCTAGGAGTCTTTGGTATCCCCATGATAAAGTCCATCATAATATCATCCCATTTCCACTCAGGTATGGGAAGAGCTTGCATGACTCCTCTAGGATGTTGTCTTCCAGCCTTCACATATTTAAAAACCATATATATTGACACATAATCAGAAATATCTCTCTTTATGTTGTCCCACAAAAAATGTTCCTTCAAATATCTAAACATCATAGTGCTACCAGGGTGTATAGGGAAATTAGAGCTATGAGAATCATCGAACAATTCCCTTTTTATATCAGGTATATCAAGAACAAAAATCCCCTTCCCAAATTTCAAAATTTAATCTTCATATACGAAGTCAATAAATCTCCCATCATTTATAGTTTTAATTTTCTTTTGAAACTCCTCGTCATTAGTTTGAGAACTTTTTATCCTTTATAGTAAAGATGGTTTGAAAACCATTTGAAAAAGTATTGATGCTTCACATTATATGATTATTCCCATATCTATCTTTACTAGATCCGTGAATATAGGTTCCCTTTCAACTATCATCTTGTTCAGAACTCCATGATCCTTTATTCTCAAAGCATCTTCCACCTTATTTACCTTCCTCAGGAGGTATCGTATTGTGTAGTCATAATCCTTGAGTAGTTTGAGTCATTGCCTTTACCTCATGTTGAGTTATTCCTATGAAAAAA
The DNA here is from genome assembly GCA_963277665.1 of Viscum album. Classification (NCBI taxonomy): domain Eukaryota; kingdom Viridiplantae; phylum Streptophyta; class Magnoliopsida; order Santalales; family Viscaceae; genus Viscum; species Viscum album. The sequence goes on from OY728138.1 coordinate 1,967,359,844, forward strand.
TATACTTCAAACACTTGTGATCGGTATATATATCACATTTTTTACCATAGAGATTGTGTCTCCATATCTTCAGAGAAAAGATTACAGCTTCTAACTCATGATCATGAGTGGGATAGTTTTGTTCATGAATTTTTAGTTGTCGTGATGCATAGGCAATAACTCAATAATTTTGCGTAAGGACAAAACCAAGTCCTTTCAGTGAAGCATAATTATAAATAAAAAAACCCATTATTCCCCAATGGTAGAGTTAAGATAGGATCATTGACTAATCTTCTCTTCAATTTTTAAAAACATTATTCACACTCTTTTTTCCAAAAAAATTTAACCCCTTTATGTGTGAGCTTGGTTAATGGGTTAGCCAATAGGGGAAAATTCTGGACGAAACACTGATATTAACCTACAAAACCCATAAAACTGCGTACCTCAATTATACTTGTTGATGTTGGCCATTATTGGATTGCCTTTATGTTTTAAGGATCAATAGATATTCCATCCCTAGAGACAATATGTTCAAAAAAAGAAATCTCCTGAAGCCAGAATTCACACTTGCTAAACTTCCCATATAATTCATTTCTTCTAAGAGTCTTTAGAATAGTGCACAAGTGATTTTCATGATCTTCGTAGATTTTGTAGTATAATAAGATATCATCAATAAAATACCACAAAAAATTCATCAACATATTACTTAAAAAATCCATTCATTAGATACAAGAAAATAGTGGTGCATTAGTCAGTCTTGAAGGCATTATTGTAAACTTGTAATGCCTATACCTGGTTTGAATTGTTGTCTTTTGAATGCATTCCTTGCTCACACACAACTAATGATATTCATATTGAAGTTACATCTTGGAAAAATATTGAGCTCCATGAAGTTGATCAAATAAATCATCAATTCAAGGTAGGGGATACTTGTTCTTTATTATTATAGCATTTATCTCCCTGTAATCTATTCACAACCACATATATCCATATTTCTTCTTAACAAAAATAATAGGGGATCCCCATAGAGAAACACTAGGGAAAATAAATCCTTTCTTACTCAATTCCTCTAGTTGTTTATTTAGTTCTACTAATTTCACAGTTTCCATTCTATAATAGGTGTTTGATATGGGCCTTGAACCAAGAATTAAGTGAACGGAAAAGTCAATTTCCAGTTATGGAGGATGTCCAGGTAAATCCTCTAGAAACACATTAAAATATTCTTGCACAATATGTACATCCTATATTTGAACATTCCTTTCCTCACCCATAGTTATTTCAATCTCCTCCTTCCCAATAATTGGATTTAATAGAGCTATTAGGGGTGGGATATATGGGAATCAGATGTTGTTGTTTCAACTCTAAATATAATGGATTCCTTACCATCATCCAAAATTGTAACCTCATTATTCTTTAAATAAATTGTTGCATCATGGTATGAAATCTAATCCATACTGAGGATTATATCAAATTCAATCATGGGTATGACAATAAGATCAGTAGATAAATAACGTTTATATGCCATAATGCTAACTAATTGACAAAACTTTGTTGTAATGGTACTTCCCTTAAAAGTTTTGACTAAAAAGTCCCTTAATAATTCAAATTGGAAATATCTAATTTTCTTGGAAAACTGGGAAGATATGAATGAAATCGATGATCTAGAATCAAATAAAGCATTGGTTAATTTTGAGGAAATGATTAAAGTACCTCCCACCACTTCATTTGGAACATAAATTTTAGTATTTGTGATTTCATAAGCTTGTCCTTGATACCTTGTAAGTTTTTTAGATAAGTTTCCTTGACGCTTAGAACATTCATTTGAATAATTCCAAATATCTTTAAAATTGTAGCATTGAACATTTACAGCCTCTTTCTTCCCCTTGAAATTACAAGATTGGTGGCCTTTATCTCCACACCTGTAAAAAATTTCACATCCCATTTAGGCATGTACTAGGTTGTTTCTTCCCACAATTACTACAGGATGTAAATTCAACATTTCCATTCTTCCCCTTATTTCCTTTTCTATAGTGTTCAGCAGATCTCTTCTTCTCTTGCTTCACTTTAAAGTCATAAGACTTAGAGAATTCATATTCTGTCTTAATAGCACATGAGACTATATCTTCGTACGATGAAAAGGATTGTGAGAATAATGCTCAACAGAGAAATGGTTTTAACCCATCAAAAAATTGATCAATCTTACTCCTTGTGTTACGTATATAATTTGTAGCATGCCTTTCTAACCTTGTAAAGTTAGCCTCATACTTTACAACATTCTCATCCTCCTTTTCCCTTAGAATCAGAATTTCCTTTCCATATCTGCTCGATGTTCATGAGGAAAGTGTTTTTCTAAGAAAATATCTTTAAACTCCGTACATTCCATATTTGAATATTCTACATCCTCCTTTTTATTTTGAATTAATGACCACTATTGATCTGCATCTCCTGAGAGGAGATAAACTGCTATACTGACCTTTTCCCTTTTGATACTCTCAAAAGCATGAAATATTTTCTCTAAGGAACTTATCCATTGCTCAGCTACACATGGATTTGTAGTCCCATTGAATGTTGGTGTTTGTTGCCTCATGAAGCAGTCTAACATTGATCCTCCGCATTGTGGATGAGGGTGCTCCATATGGGTAAGGTTATTATTCATAACCTAAGTGGGTTTTCCCAGTATAGTTATAAGTTTTTCAGTACCAGTTTCATCACCAGCTCCACTATAATTATCTTTAATAGGAGGGAAATACCTACATATATTACATTCATTTAAATGGTTTCTATTCTTCCCACTAGGCACCATTTCTAAACAATGTCATACACTAGATTAGTTTATGAATCGCAATGCATAATTCTTAACTTGTAAAATACTTAACATAAATTGAATAGTTTATGCATATAATCCATAATCATAAAAAAAATGTTTTCTTTTGGGAATTATTTACTCATAAATCCTTAATAATGGTTTGTAATGAATATTTGAATTATCCTAAGCATATCCCCTAAGAGAGGCAAACCAGGTGAGCAGTAAGGCCCATTGTCGTGTGCCCGGATACCCCGAGTCAAGCCTGAAACTCCTTGTAGGAGTTTCACTCCTAGGTACATCTATTCTAGAACCACATCCACTTGTAGCATTAAGATAGGGATGTATTGCTTAGAAAACCCACATAATATCTACATTACCAAAAATTTTGGATGTTCTTCTACACTAATCCACAAATTCTATTTTAGGGTAATGTTCTCCGATCAGAGTTTTTCTAAATTTATTTTCCAAAGTTTGTACTAAACTTCCTATGATACCAACTATAACCCCCCAACCACAGTTACACAGATTCAGTGTATTATTACAAAACATTGTCATGATCACAAGAGATCAAGTCCCGAAAGACCAATCAGTTTAGTAGCCTTGGAAGTACTAGATACATACATTAGTGTTACATTACATTGTGATATTAAAAAATAGAATTGTTCCCCCTTTGAACACACTCATATCCCTTAGACTATCCCTACAGGTTAGTCATAATATACTTATTCACATCCTGTAAAAATAAAATGGGGGAGCTCAGATGCTCAGTGTGGAAACTAACATAAATAAGAATAAAAATTTAAGTCAATGTATAAGAATAAACACAAGAATTTTAAACTTAAATTCATAATAATATGGGAAATATAAATCAAATAATTCCATTTACTTAGTCACATGGATATTCTACTAGTCTAATAATCACATGTAATATCAATAACTAATTTCATAATGATGGAATGTATAATGTCAGACATCATAACCACATATTCAAGGCCTCGTTCCAAGAATACAACTAAAAATATTGTCAAGGCCTTGTTCCAAGACACTTGTTTGTCTCATGATACCTACCGATGCATTGAGTGGCTATGTGGTCCCCGCACATCACTTACTATGCCCAATACATTCCTAATATGAAAAGGTTGAAACATAACATAAACATTCATATTAAAATTATCATACAAAATGTTAATACTTTAACCATAAACCATGAATGGAATAAAAATATCTCAAATATAGTAAAAAATATCTCAAAACTTTCAATACAATATTAAATATTATATCATAATAAATAAACTTCAAACAAGCGTAAAATGTGACAAATGATTTTAACATAGATGAAATCAATCCAAAAACTATTTGGTTGAAATAACTATTTCTTCTTGAAATCATTAAAATTAAATAAAAATTTTATTTTCAAAATATTCTTATAATCTTGTAAAGGAAGCATCCAAGGTCTTATAATGGCGTAAAATAGCCCACCCATCGTATAAGCTAAAAACATTCTTTCCTTAATTTTGTGGAAAAAGTCATAAAAGACATTATTTGGAAAACGATGGAAAGATTCCTTTCAAACATTTTATAAAAAGTCAAACACAGGTATAAATGACTTTAACAAATATTCTAGGAAATAGAAAAAATGTTTTGGAATACATTTTTTACGAAACATGGATGTGGATGATAAATATGTCCCAGTAGATACTTACGTATAAACAACCTCGGATAATGAAGAGATTGTAAAATTAACCATTCCCTTGTACATTTCCTTAGTCGAGGGTATGTTAACCTCTTGTATAATGTATAAATAATTTTTATTAAAATATAAATGAACCACATACATAAATATTATATCATATATTATCCTTTAATATTTCTTGGTTAATAATATTTCAGTAGTATCATTGTTTTGGGTGTTAACTGATTCATTTTCCTTTATATGTTTTGTCATGTAAGTCATGTTTGTTATGTATAGGATGTATTTTATTTATATCCAAAATTATATTAAGTTCTTGAACATTATTTGTAATCATAAAATAAAAATTATTCTTTAATGGTTACGATGGGGAACGAAATCTCATCACGTCGTGGAGACGGTAAGCCGTACGTATACAAGAGCGAAAATATCATTCTATTGATGGTGAAATCATATGTAATTGGATGGTATATTATATATACAGAATCATTAATATTTTATATTTATTATTTACATCAATTATACTCATTATTACACTCGTCCAAATAATGAAGTTTAGAATAACAAACTACACCAGGGCGTGGAGACGGTAAGCCGTACGTACGCATGTATGGTGAATTTTTCATTCATAAGATGGATAGAATAATAAATATAGTTATACCATATTTTTAATAAAATCTATGTATGTATAAGGTACTGTATTTATTATTTTATTTTGGAAACAACATAGAAAAAGGAAGTAGAATAAGAAAAGAACTTTGAAATAGGTGATAAAATAATTACCTCTTCTTCAGGTGATTCCTTTTTATTTGAACAAAAGGGAAACTCAGGTTGGATTTATGATAAAAGTAAGACCTCTAGGTTGAAGTGAGGGTATTTGGGAGGATATTTGAGTAGGTTTTGTCCAATACAAATTTATTTTGAGGTGTTAATTGTAATATAAGTGGAAGTACCCTTTTATAAGAGAGGTGAGGGAAACTTTAGGAAAACCATGAAATATTAATTTATTGTAAAATTATTTTCAGTTTCTAATAGCTCAAAATTAATTTATTTCAACGATAAGTTAGCTATGGGTATAAATCCTCTCAACAAATAGTTTTTAGACATTTTTAGGTCACCATATTAACTTTGTCTTTTAGATTTAACCCATAGTTAAATAGTTTAACTTTTACCTTGTCTTCTTGTATTCTTACACTATATGGTTAATAAACATACTATAAAATATCAAGAGAATATTAAGTGATTAATTAATGAAATATGTAATATTATCTAAGTAATTTGGTCAAACCTTAGATTTTTTGGACTATTATATAATTTATTAAAATAGTATTTTTTTTAAAAACTCATTTATGTCAATTTTGACAATATTTAGTATTTCGTTTTTTTAAGTCAAAAAAATATGATTCCTTAGAAAAACAATACATTGAATCAACCCTAACATGTCATATTCACTTATAAAATTATTTAATGGAACAAAAAGTTTCAATTTACATTTATTTTCATATTTAAAATATCAATTATTTTAATCTTTCATTAATAAGGTAATTACTACATCATCATTATGTCATAAATAAATTTAATTATTTAATGTCTAAAAATTATAAATAAAATAACATGATATAGGAAATATTTTTATCTTTATAATTAATATTTATAGTCTAATTTATCTTAGGTATATCCTTATATTAAATATGGTTTAGTTATTAAAATTCAAATTTAACACTTTTAACTCTTTAAATAAAATATAATAAATGTCCTAATCTAATCCATGTGGATCAAAAAGGGTCATATGTTTGACCTAAGGTTGATTTTGGACAAAAAAAACTTATCCATTAGAATTAGTACATGTGTTTGGGTAATTATAGTACCATTTTTACCTTCAATTACCCTATTTAATTTTAACTGTGGTAAATAAAATTCAAAAGTTACTATTCACCAAAAATTGTTTTTATCCTATTGAACCAAATTTTACTAACTGATGAAAACCATTTCAATTTGATTTTTTAAATTCAATTCACAAAAGTGGTAAAATTACCTTTTATGCAAATTTTCAAATGTGCTTAGAAGGTGGGTAAAAGACGTTAAAAAGTTCAATAATGTTTTATATATATCTAATATTTTTATAAAATGACTATAATGAATTAAATTAGACTAATATAGGAATTATGTATCTATTTTGACTTTAAAATAAATTTAAATTGAAAATAATTATTTAAATAAAAAGTCAGTTTTAAACACTATTGCAGGGTTTTTCACTATTCATCCAAAAATGAAAGTTTTCAGAAAAATACCAAAAATTCACCCTAATATAATTTTGATATTCTGAATCCAAAAATGAATTCTATTTTGAAAAATAAAATTTATAAAATTTCAAAAAGTGGTTATTAATATTCATAACTACTTTTTAAATGGCTAGTTTGATTGCTCGTGGTGTGCTAGTACTCGGAGCTGTGTATAGCACATGCTATTGTATTATTCAAAGAGAAGCATATCATAGAAGCTTGTTGTATTACATGACCTATTTTTATGATGTAGTGTTTAAATGTTTTGCAACATTTCCCATGTTATGATTATAATTTTATATCATCTCTCATTGTTCATGTTTATAATTCATACTCTTTTTATGCCCCATTGATTTTCCTATTTTCTAACATGCATCACCTTATTATATTTTTATTCTCTTACTGATATATATAGCTCACCTCTTTATTATTTTTGTCCTCGTGTTATCCTGTGTAGTTTTAAAATCATTGAGATTTTATAAGTGTGTTAAGGAAGTTTTGCATAATGTTTTTATATCCCATGTTCAAGATGTTATGGTATGTGCTTAATTCCCAAAGACACTATCCTTATTGATATTTTGGGTTTTATTATGTGTAATTTTATGTAATAAATCATGAATTAATGTTTAATAAATAATAGATTTGTTATAGTTGGTATCAAAGGAGAAGTTTAGTTATTTTCAGGATTAGGATTAGAAAACTCTATAGAAAGCCTTAAGGATAAGACTAAGTATAAGAAAACATTCCTAATTTTTGGTAAGTATAGAGTAAGTGGTTTATCAAAAAAATACATCCTTTTCTAGATACTAAAAGTGGATGTGGTTCTGGAACATATGTACCTAGGGGAAATAATTGTGACAAGGTATGTCGGGCCTAACTCAATGTAACATGGTATATAACAACGAGCCTTAATGCAAACCTGGTTTAACACTCTTGGGGAATATGCTTTAGTAAATTTTTAATCTCATTATGGACCATTATTAAGTGATCGGAAAATTTCCATAAGAATATATGTTAGGAAATAGATCATGGATAACATAGATTGAATCTTAGAAATTCATAAGTTAATTAAATAAATGTACGTTATAAGTTTCCCCTTTAATGTCATTAAATTCAGGTTTATGTGTTTAATAGTTTAAAAATAATCATCCATAATTTTACTTTTAGTCTATCCAATAGCTTAAAATAATAGGAATCGAGTAAATAACCAACGAAAAGGAAAATGTGATTATTTCCCCAATGACATTCCCAACCCGATGGGAGTAGGAATCATCAGATTTATTATTATACTCTCTCAACTATCTCAGGTTCTAAATAGAAACCTTGATCGAGACGAGCATAAAAATCCCCCTAAGAGAGAACAAGTTGCGATTGAGACCTTTATGTGCCTAATACCTCCAACATTCAATGGATCATTTGATCCCTTAATCGTGGAACAATGGATCAACTACATTGATAAGATCTTCTCCATCCTTCGATTTACTGAAAAAGGTAAGTTTCTACTAGTTGTTTATCATATGGATGGAAAATATGATCAGCGGTAGACATTTATCAAGAATACAAATCCTGAGGAAGATAACGAAGATATGGGGTGGAAGGAATTTTGGAAAATGTTTTTTGATAAATATTTTCCTCTTACTACTTTAAAATGAAAAGGGATTTACTTCCCCGCAAGAAGAAATACAATGAATCAATTGGAGATTATGAGGAAAAAATCATGATATGCCTTCATCTTTGTTGTTACCCCTAAATGGAAGGTTTAACACTTATTTTGTGGGATAAAACCTAGTCTACAAAATTCTTTGGCGATCCGTGAATGTGATATCTACGTGGAGATTATCTGATGTTCTCTCAAAGTTGAAATGGAGATCAAAGAATCACAAGGGTATCATAAGGACAAGAATTTAAAAGTAGAGATTGATTTTTAGAGGTTCTATGGAAAAATATGATAGTGCTAAGAAATTTCAACATCCTACTTGTCAGATGTGCAGAAATAAGAACCTTGGATATTTCCTAAGGGCATTGAAGAAATTATTTAGGTGTGGTAAGGAATGGAACCAAGCTAGAAATTTCCAATAAGATAAACCCATTAATGCAGTGGAGGAAAGGAATTATCAAGTAAACCATCGACACATTGCTCATTTCTTTAACTATAAGAAACCAGGGAACTTTAAAAATCAATGCATTAAGCCAAGGGTTTTCAGAAATAATCAATAACCTCCCAGGTAGAAAGGGAGATATTTTTATATCATAACTGTTGAGGTGGATCCCAACAACAGTGTGGTAAAATGTATGCTAGTTATCCATTCAAGAATATTGAACTTACTTCTTGTTTTTGGTTATATGAATTTCTTTACATCACAAAACATTTAGTATAACTATTCAAAAACCACAAAAAATCATGGAAGTAGAGATGTTAGTGAAAATAGAAAATGGGGTAATTATTACATCCCAAGTATATAACTCCTCCCCTACAAAAATTTGTGGGATGATCTTTCTAGAGAACCTTTTCATACTCCCTTTGGTGGGATCTAATACAATTGTGGGTATGTATTTTCTTTCCCTATATAGCACCAACATAAATTTCCGCAAAAAGGAAATCAATCTCTATATTATGAATCGACCCTTGATCTTGTAAAAGTGCAAGGATGATGAATCTTATTTATCACTAACATCTTAAGCATGGATATTACTACCTTATGAGAAATTATATCTATCTCAAATAACTAATTATTAGGAAAGAACCATCCTTAAAGTCATTTATATTGTGAGGGAATATGTTGATGTGTTTCCCATGGAATTTCCTGATCTTCCTCTTATCCGAGAGGTTGAATTTTAAATTGATATTATACTTGGGGAATTTTCATTTTCCAAGAATCCATATAGAATAACTGTTGTGGAACTTGAGGAGCTGAAGAAACTACTATATGAAAATCTAGATAAAGTTTTCATATGCCTAAGTGATTCCCAGTGATGTGAAATAATCTTCTTCATCAAGAAGAAGTATGGGTCAATGAGACTTTAAATTGATTATTATGAGCTCAACAAGATCATGATAAAGAACAGGCATCCACTTCCTCAAACTGATGGCTTGTTAGATCAGCTACATAGAGTTCAATAATTCTCTAAGGTGGATCTTTGTTCAGGATATTTGCAAGTTAGGGTGAATGAGGATATCCCCAAGACTTCTTTTCGTAATAATTATGATCACTATGAGTTCATTGTAATTCCATTGGAACTGACTAATTATCTAGATATATTCATGGACTTCATGAATATTGTCATCAGAGATTACCTTGAATTTTTTTTGCTAGCCTTAATATATGAAATTATAATATACTTAAAACTGAGGAGAATATGGAGCATCATAGTACTATGCTAAAGACCTTATAGAAGGATAATTTGTATGAAAATTATAGAAAATGTAAGTTATCTTTGAAGTAAGTATCATTATTGGGACATATCATCACAAGCAATGAGATATCTATGGACCCTTCAAAAACAGAAGCAACTAAAGAATTTCCAAGGATAATATCTATGACAGATATCTATATTTTCCTTAGATTAGTTGGATAATATCATTAATTGTTTATAAATTTCTCTTTATTTTCAAACCCTCTAACTAAGATAACTCGGAATGAAGTCAAGTTTTATTGGAATTATGGATATGAAGAGAGATTTAAGGATTTGAAAAGGAGGTTTATCAATTCACATGTTATCACAATACCAACAAGTAGAGATATTTTTGTGGTATCCAACAATGCTTCAAAAAGGGATTGGGATGTGTGTTAATGAAAAATGAAAAATTCATAGCCTATGATTCAAGGCAATTGAAAGTTCAAAAACAAAACTACCCAACACATGATATGGAGTTATCTACAGTGATATTTTCTTTGAAAATATTTTTGAATCATATATTTGGGGAGAAGTGTGAAATATATGTGATTTACAAAATCCTTGAGTATATATTCAAACTGAAAGAGTCGAATATGAACCAATTAATATGGTTATAGTTGATCAGGGACTATTATTTCTCAATCCACCACCATCCTGGGAAAGCAAATAAAGTAGAAGATTCTTTGAGTGGAAAATATCTAGAAATTATATCATTTAAGAGAATTTATAGGGATATGATATTCTTAGATTTAAAAAGGATGAACATGGGAATCATAAACAAAGAGACATCATAAATCATTTCATAAATGATTTCTCAATCCTCCCTTATAGAGAGAATAATAGATTATCAAAGTGATGATGTGGAAATTAAGAATAAAGTGGAAACTATAAGAAAAGTGAAATCCTTGGAGTTCAATGTTAATAAAGAATGAATTGTAAGATATGGGTCAAGACTATGTGTTCCATAAAATCCTGAGTTAAAGAAGGAATTATTGGATGATGCATATAGTTTGAATTTCTCCATTCACCCAGGAAGCAAAAAGATATATTAAGATCTCTAAGAGAACTATTGGTTGGAAAATATGGAGAAGGATGTCATTTAATATACATAATATTGTCAAGAATGTCAGAATGTGAATGTTGAAAGGCATAAGTCCAAGGGGATGATGCAACCATTACCCATACCAACATGGAAATAGGAAATCATCACCATAGAAATTTTTACCTGACTTCCAAAGAAATATAAGTGAAATAATGATATAGGGTTTTTATGGATTATCTTAAAAATGAATCTCACTTTTTTGAAATTTCTGAGGGTTTCTCGCTTGATAAAATTCCATGGATATACATCATAGAAGTGGTGAGGTTACATGGGGTACCATTATCGATTATATCCGATCAAGATCCAATATTAACCTACATGTTCTAGAAAAGTATTTAACATGATCTAAACACTAAGTTGAACATAGAAATGTATTATCACCCTGAAACTGATTTCAAATATGAGCGAACTATTCAGAAACTGGATGACATGTTCTGAGAATGTTCTATGAACTTCAAAGGAGTATGAGACCAACATCTACCTCTAGCTGAGTTCTAATACAACAACAGTGTCCAATAAAGAATCCAAATGGACCCCCTATGAAGCCCTCTATGAGAAGAGGTGTAGAACACCTCAATGTTGGGATGAAGTTTGGGAACAAAAACTTCTAGGTCCTAAAATAGTCGAGGAAATGGTGGAAAAGGTTAATACCATTCAGCAGCACAGCAAGGCTGCTCAGGGTTAATAGAAGAGATATTTTGAATATCATCGATGTGACCTAGAGTTTGATATTGGAGACATGGTATTTATCCACATATCTCCATGGAATAAACTGATGATATTTGATAAGAAGAGAAAGTTTATTCCAAGATACATCTACCCATTTGAGATCCTTGATCACATCAGATCAGTGGCCTATCGAATTTCACTCTCACCTAACCTATCTCAAGTACATGATGTATTCCATGTATCCCTATTGATAAAGTACATTCCATAGTACTCACATGTATTCAATCCATATGTGTTACGATTGGATAATGATCTCTCATATGAGGAGTAATCGGTGAAGATCTTAGATCATAGAGACAAAGTTCTATGAAATAAGACAACTTACCTGGTCAAAGTGTTGTGGAAAAACCACAAGTTTGAATAAGTGATGTGGGAACCCGAGGAAGTAATGAAATAGAGTTACCCTCATCTATTTTAGTGTCGGAAATGAAAATTTCAAGGCTGAAATTTCTTAAGGGGGAAAAAATTGTAATGACCCAAACTGTTATAAATAAAATTGCCCTTTTGATTTAATTAAATGTATTATTATGTAATATGGTTATAGAAAATGCATGAACTTATTTTGTTTTATTTTATCCAATTGGATTTAAAATACCATTAATCATCATTACCATTGATAATATAATCATTGCACAGTTATCAAATGATTAGTAAAAATATAGGGTTTAAAAAATCCAATTTACACAGAAAAAGGAAGTGATTGCCTCAACCAGTAGGATCGTACCCTATAAAGACCATTTATCATAGATTATTAGGGAGACAGAATCACTGGGATTTTCCATTGACCAATCCTAAGTTTATATCCAACAACTTAACCATGAATGAAAATATTTACAAGAAAATTTCAAGCTCATCAAGATCACGGCCCAAACCGTGTACGTTGAACCACCCCAAGAAAGTCTCATTGTTAAAAACCTTACTCTTAGGAAATTTTCTGGTGTATTAAAGGGATATGTATCAAGACCAGAGAAATATTATTATTTAAATTATTTTGAATAGAATAATTAATATATTTTCAACCTATTATTGTTACTTTATAAATGTTTTTTATTTGTATACTATAAAACATGAATAGTATTTTTTGTAATATTCAAATTCAATTAAAGAATTTATTTTGATGAATTAATGGATTTTTAAAATAAATAAAATTTTAATAAAATATAATTATTAACTAATTTTTATTAAATATATATGATCATATAATTTTTATGAAGTGAAATGTAATTTTTATAAGGGTTTGAAAACTGTTATTGTAAAAAAACCAAACACTTATAAATAAATGTAGATTATTATTTCAAATTTAAAAAAAAATATTTATAAAACTATTTTGATAAAATGAATGTTATTTTTTTAATTATAATTTTGAAATTATCAAATAGTTAATTTTTCATAATTTTTTAAGATAGTTGAATTTTTTGGTAAAAATTAAATACCGTATAAATATACTTTTTGTATTATGACATCATAATGACCGAAAGTGATGTAATAAATGCAATAAATGGTATACATGACCAAAAAAAATTAAATTTTAAAAGAATTGATTTTATGTTTATTTTATTAATTTTATAAATCACTTATGAATCCTTCCAAACCATTGATATATTTTATGGTTTTAAAACCATTTATTTAAGAGTATCACTCACCACCTCATAAGAAAGCTTTTTATTTTATTATGCTTGTACCTTGGCCTTATAAAATAATTAAAGCCTCTACCATTTGGAAGAATTCATGGGAAAATCCCATGGTATGGTTTATAGTTTTGGTTACTTTATTATGTAGAATCCAAAACCTAAATAATAAAGAAATTCCCTTATTTTCCTATATAAACCCACCCAAGCACCCATTTATCTTCACAAAAACACCTTGGATCATGTCTTTATTATTTAATACCTTCTCTATATTCCTCACAATGTTCCCCTACGATCTAAATAATCTCCTATCAAGCATTTGGAGTCACACACTCAGGCAAGGGATCCTCACCATCCCTTATTTATTCAAGTTTCCTTATTATATTATGACTTATATTTCAAATTCCATATGTGGGTTATATATTTACATATCCCTATTACTTAATATTTGATAAAAAATTATTATATACCCCTTTTTCTCTAATCAAACCAATTTATGAATTTTTAATTGACGTCGTTATGCTGCCAAAATTTCACTACGATATTCCATGTCAAAATAATTGTGTAGTGAATACCATACCCATTTCTTATCAAGGGTTTTCAACTTTATACATTTATACCTATTTTAAATATTACATAAATTTATTTATTCCATAATCCTTGAGTTTTTAATAAAATATTATTTTGAATGAATCCATGTTGTGTGATCTATGTGGCACACTTAGGCATGAGAATGAAATAAATGTGATGGGTTCCCCCAGAATCATATAGAACTCCAATGAACTGGGTAATGTTTATTCTCATGAGAAATCATGTTGTCATAGGTAGTGAACCTAATTTATTTATGTTAATCATTAAAGCATTATTTCTAGGCGGTTTATCCTTGAAAAATGTTTATGATTCATTGTTTTAAGTTGCTTCCACATTTATCATGTTATGATTATCATGATATATCATTTCTCATTATTAATGTTTATGATTCCTAATCTATTTATTTTCCATTTTTATGCCTATTTTCTAACATGTATCATATTATTCCATGTTTACTCCCTTACTAGTCTTTACATATAACCTCTTTCTTATGTTTTTTCCATAGGTTATCTCGTGCAGTTTTAAAATCTATGGAATTTTAAAAGCATGTTAAGGAAGTTTTCTATATTGTTGTTGTATCCAATGTTAAAGATGTTATTATATATACCATGTTACCAAAGAAACTAGACTTATAAATATTTCAGGTTTTATAATGCATACTTTTTTATAATAAATCATGAATTAATGTGTAATAAAGAATAGGGTTGTTATAATGTACTTCTCCCTTTCGATCCCTTCGAGTGTTTTGGATGGTTGTATGTCTCGTAGTCGGAATTAAACATGAGTGGAGTCCATTTTGATAATTTTTTCATGTGTATCATGATGGTATAACCCTTGAGGCTAATTTAGGACTCTAAAAAGGAGTATGGTTTGAGTAAACTTTAATGGATAGGTTCTTCCTCCAGTAAATGGATTTTGTTGTCCCCTAAGAGTGAGACTATGATAAGACCTACCATAGGGTCATATAAATAGTTGGTGGAAATTTAATTGGATTAACAATGTCCTCATGTGGTGTATTTATTAGTAAAATTCATGTTTATAAGTATTGATATGCAACTTGAGTAGATGGATAGGTTGGGTGTTCGATCCAACCTAGAGTGAGACCTTGATATGATATGGGTTGTGGTCCATCTCACTAAACTGATTTCCATGTGTCATTTCCCTTGAGGAAATTTCCCATGTGAGGTGTTATATTTTTTTCTTATGAGGCCATGAGGTGTTATAGATGGGATTGTAGGATGTGTGACCCCAGGAGATGATTATTGGCCCAAGGGACTTGTTTGAATTAGAGGATCCCAAGAATGACACCTCCACTTATGTTATGACCTAAAGGATCCCCTGTGGGATGAATAAACTTGATTAATACTTTTGAGGAACCCAATAATAATACCTATACTTATGCTCTGAATTAGAGGATCCCAATAGGGATTCATCTTCTTTAATGTTGATTTTGAAAATCCGAAATGGGATGCCTCTTCTATTCTTTGACCTTAGGGGGGCAATGGGTGCCCTAATAGTTGACTGAACCTGACCTAGTATGTTATGATTTTGGGTAGATATGGTAGCTTGTGTCACCTTAGAACCTATACCCAACAATTGATCCTAATAGGTAGTGGAAGTTGTGATGGGTTTAGGCGTTTTACCACAGTCACTATTTTATTCGTTCTTTCACCTGGTTATTGTTGATGTAGCTGCAATTACCATATGTGATTCCTGAAAATCAGTCCATGGGGACTAATACACTATGATGTTATTATGGGGATTACTAGAGGTAATTCTTGGTGTTAAACTCATTATACTTAGTTACTTGAATTTTACTATTATAGGAAGTCCTAGTTTTCACTCAGATAACTCTTTGATTAGGGATTAAAGAGGAGGTTGTCGAGTTCATCTCAAACATGTCTATGTTTTTTTTAGCTAGTGGATTCTTATATTGATAGAATCAAGGGGATACAAGAGGATTTTAGGTGGATGTATTTCCCTAATCATGGTATTATTATTTCATTTGTGAGTATTGCTGATGATCACCTCGATTGATTCCTTGGATACTCCCTAGGGTCAGGTGGACACACCATTACTACCCAAAATTTTTTGGGAGTGGGATATTGAGCCATTTATTGAATATATTATAAGTTTTTATCTTTGATTGAGAAAGTTTTATTTAAATAACAAATAAGTTTCATCCCCCTTATGGATTATTCAAGCCCAATGTTGTCACTGCCTATGGACCAGGACCTAAGAATCCAACATCAGACTAGATTACACATGGCTAGAGTGCTATGACATCCAGATCTATGATTTATTTTTAGGTTACCTAGTTAATACATAGAATCCTTCCTTATATACTGTAGTTGAGTATGGGTGATACTAGTATTAGGACTCGTATCCTCCTGTGGTGACATAGCTTTCTTATAGACATTTCTAGCATCATCAAAAGTAGGTATTATCGATCGAGATTACAGAACCAAGGATTAACTTGATTAGATAGGCTTGTGTGGCATGAAATCGAGCTCAATGCCCTATTCACATGATGTATAGTTTATTAGATCTTGAATCCAAGGATAAAATGTGTTTTTTTAATTTATTTATTCCACTTATGACTCAGATAGGATTATCATGTTTCATGATAATGAACATATTAAAATAGTTTATAGGTTTATAGTTGGGGGTGAATTGTTGAGATTTATTTCTCACCACATATATGAGCATATTGGTCTATGTTAATACCTTATGTATACATTCAATTTAAGCATAAATGAATTATGGATAGAGTAAGGCCTAGGGTTGCATGATTGAGAAGATCTGGTCATGTAGATTCTTATGATTAGTTTTGAGCATCTCAATAATATCGTAGAGACAAGGTATGTGGTTCGACTCTGAGTTAGTAATAGAGAATTTTACTTTTTTTTATTTATTTAATTCCTATATATTAATGATCGATCCAGTTGGTGATTGGTTATTGTATGTAAGACATGGATGTCTGGGATTTACATCATTTTATTTATTATATTATTGTTCATGTTTCTTTCTCACTCACTCGGATTAGTTACTTCTATGGATGATGTTTAGTTATTTCAACTCTTTCACTTATTTTGATAAAAGGTCATAGTGTCCCCATAGACACACCCTAGAAACTAGATTCTATTTGGAAGCCTCTGATGTATGTGAGGCATGTTGAGGCCTATTTTCCAACCAGTCTAGTTAATCTGTATAGAGTGAGCTAGGATAGAATGTGACAAGATGGGTGGTACATATAAGTCCCTCCAATGATTTGGGTAAAGTATTATATCTCAATTGGTTGAAATGTTATGTGAACAGGTTAAAAAATTTCTAGAATCACAAAGGGTGAGTGTGATGACATTATTCTCTACTCACAATTTTCCATGTGAACTAGTGAGTGAGTAGTTAGGTTCAAAAATGTTGATTGTGATAGATTTTAACTCTACTCAAAATTTTAAAAGTGAATAGGTTGGTGGGTAGCTAGGTTCACAAATATAAAAAATCATATGTTTGAGATTCTTCCACTTTATTTACTATGTTCTATGGATTAGGTTATTTGCTTCATGTTTTTCATCATTCCATGGTAAAAGTGTTATCATTTGAGATGTAATGTTTATGGTTAACACTTAATGATTTGTGTTCCTTTAAATAAGATATTTCTTTATTATTTATGCTTCTCTAAATGATTGTGAACTAACCATTATGTCCTTTGTCATATTATCACTTACTAAGTGTTTGAGATCACCCCTTTCCTATGTTTCCATCCCCAGGTTATGATGGTGATTGTATCATATGAGATGTCTATAAAGGGTATAGAGGAGTATTATTATTGAGAAATGTTTACAAGTGTAGTAAAATGATATGTTTATATAACTAATCTACAAGAAACAATACCTTTTAGTCTCTAGGTTTTTCAACTGTTTGTGTGATGTATTATTTAAATCATGAGATTAATGCATTATTTGTGTCATGTTTAGCTTGGGTCACTTCAGGTTTTGATGGATAATCCCATTATCATTAGTAGTGGATAAATACCAAACAATAGGTTAATCTATCATCATGGAATCAAAGTGATAAAATCATCATAAAACAAAACATACCAAAATTCTTATAGCTTACCTATAATGCCAGTGTTGTGAGCATCATCTTCTTCTTGGATGGAGAACGTTAATTGATGATGAATAGAGCATGGAACAAATGTATTATTCCTTTGAGTTGTTTACACCAACCTTTGGATCGCAAAATATTTCTTAATTATCCCTTACATAAATTGGTTTCAATCACCTTTACGGCTAGTGATAAAACAAATTTTTTGGGAGAAGAGAGATTCATCTATCTCATATGCAATGGGTTATCCCCAATAGAAGAGATCACATACCTTATATAGCCCATTATCAATTATTTATATTAAATTTATAACTTAATGATTATACATAATGCATCGCATACAATACATCTCATTTGTTAAAATTCATTGAACCCCTTAAATGTATATAAAAGCCTTTAAAATCGATTCATAATGGTCTATAACTGATAAAAAAAGTTGGAGTGGATGTGGTAGGCACATGATTCACATGAATAAAAATTTTGATGTCATATATTTACCACAACAACCTCAAGCTCCATCACATAGTTCAGGTAACTATTTTAGTTCACTTCTAATACACTCTTCTGTGCTAAATTTTATTTAATGAAGTACACTTTAGAATTCCCATAAATTTTTTGAAATGGATTGTTTTATGATTCATATTACATATTTAGTAGTTGGAATGTTTTCTAATATTTAAATTTTGTTTTTTTCAATTTTTAGTGGTTAATAATTTTCATTTATCTTTAGATTTAATTGGGTAACATAATTTTTATTGATCTTTTGAAAAAAAAAATTCGTAAAATTTTGGGAGTATGTTTACAATTTTAGTCAAATTTGAAATTCTTGGTTGGATTTAAACTAATAATTTTTTCATTAAAATTAAATTAAAATGAACTCCTAATCATGGTTGAACCTTTTATTTTTATGGTAAAACTTTTAGATAACATAATTATGCTTTATTGTTAATAATTAAGCTCATTCATCCATCTAATAATGTATTATTATATTGTGTGACAAATTATTTTTGTTTGTTCACGACAGAGTAAAAGTGATGCTTAAAACAACAATTGAACGCAAAATGAATTCGAAAACAAGATCATTTTATGATATAGGAAAACATATTTTTTAAAAATTATTTCATTTTAAGAGAGAAGTTAGACATAATTAGATGAGTAAGTCCATGGGGGAAAACATCATTAAAAATAACTTTTATGTTGACATTATAATTCTCTCATTTTTATGTTTAATTTAAATTTATTAAATATGTTAAACTAGTTTCTTGAGGATAAATAATTCATTAATTTTGGGATTGTTTGATATTTATTTATTTTTATATATCTTACCACATCTGTATTCTTGAATTACTGTGATTTTGGTGTTAAAATGAGATCTTATAGGCAGTTTGTTGATTGTTGATCATTTTATGTCTTAAAAATAACTCTTTGAATATATAGATCAAAATGTGTATTTTGGGTGTTTAGTGATGAATGTTAATTGTTTTAATACCCATATATTTTGAGAAAAAAATATTTCAATTATTTTTAGAGATTTTTTAATGAAATAAGAATTTTGTATTATTTTGGTACAGATGTAGCTAATGCGAATAATTTTTCAAAATTATATGATTTTATTTTGAATATGATTTTGGGAACTAATTTCTGATTTAATTATCAAATTAAAAAAAATATATTATTGAAGATCATTATTTTTTAAATGTGATTTGAATAAATTTAATTTCATATAAATTAATTTACTTATGTATTTTATTTTGTGTTCATGTTCGGATAACCGGAGCATAAACCTTTTCATCCACATTCTAAAGCCTCTCATGCTCCATTGAAGAAATACTTAGCCCAATTTTTGGTTTTGAGTGAGCCACTGATGAACTCTTGAGAAGCTTCTAGAGACCTAAACCAATGTGAAGATGATGAAAGTTGTGTGAACATGGATAGAAGACAAAAAATCATTGAAGACCAACTACTGATTTACTGATGGGAAAACAAAAGTGCTCAAACTCAGTGAGTTTTATTCAAATAATAAGAAGATGTTGAAGAATATCCATGATCATAATGACAATGAAGAAATTATGTTAGATGATTTTTTCTTTGTTTTCCGAATCAAAATCCCAAAGAATAGGGGAATTGATTTCTCCAAATGATACAATTTCAAGTAAGAAATTGGATTCTATTAAAATAATAAATTGGGTGAA
Organism: Viscum album; assembly: GCA_963277665.1. Lineage (NCBI taxonomy): Eukaryota > Viridiplantae > Streptophyta > Magnoliopsida > Santalales > Viscaceae > Viscum > Viscum album. The sequence continues at coordinate 1,967,380,346 of OY728138.1, forward strand.
AAGATGGTTCTTAATGAGGAGATTCTATCTTGAGTTGTGTCTTTTAATATAGAATAATGTTTTTGTAAATTAATCATGCATTTTAATCTGATGATCATTGTCTATTTTAGACTCATAAACCGTCCTCCAATTATATTTTTTTCAAATATAATCATTTTTTCATCTATAAATAGGGGTTAAACAGATGTGAAGATAGATTTTGTATTCTGTTCTGGTGGTTTATGTTATTCTAGTTTCTATCTATAAATAAAATTATTGTGTTTCTATTATTCTTGGGTTATTCTCCTACCATCAGAAATTATAGAAAATCCTACTAAACCAATTTTAAGAAGTGAATCTCAAATATGTTTGGATATTTGAATACCATGGTGACCATAATTTCCTTCCCCTTCTTAAACTAATAGTGATGGTGAAGTTGGTCTTGTGAGAGAATATTCAAACCCTTGATCTATTTTTTACTATCATTCCCTTAATTTTTTCCACATCTTTAATTATTTTACATGAAATAGTGTCTTCACTATGTTTGTTTAATTTTATGACCTTAGTAACATCATTTTACCCAATGAGACATACTTTTAAATGACTATATTGCATCATTCTTATTATAGTATAAGAGAATAATTTGGACCATGAGAGACGTTCTGTGTATGAGTGCTCATTCATTTCAGTGAGAGATATGATTAAGTTGAAACATTGAGCATTCTATGATTGAGTTTAAGTATTGATTATTGGAACCATTCATTATATCTATGATAGGTACTCAAAGAGTGGATCAACTAAGAATTTTTTAGTTTCTCATTTAAAATCTTTTACAATATTTTCTCACTTTTGTTTTTCGGACTTTTCTTTATTACTTGTTTCTTTCTTCATCATTGTTTTTATTATTCTAATTTTTTCAAAATATAAAAAACTGAAAATTTTAATTATATACTATAATGAATGTACTACCATCATGAGATGACCCCATGGTTACCCATTGTGCTACATCTAGGGAGTTTGTAAATAAAATTTTGATCGTTCTTAAAATTTCTTACTTAAATTATTTGTTTAATCAACTTCGAGGAGTATAATAATCCTAACAAGTAGATCATCACATTGACCTGAGAATGTGAAGTGATAACACTAAAATATGGGGGAGGGGTGAATTAAATATAAATAGATATCATGCAATTGTTTCCCATCCTTATATATTAGGTTGATCGGATTTTAAAATTAACAATCAAATAAAATATCTCAGTAAAAACAATTATTGAAAAAAGTAATTTAAAATGTATAAAATATGTTAATCACAATTAAAATAATATTTCCAAATGTTTATTAAAATACAATAGTGTATTTATATATAGCATATGTTTAAAAGAAAACATGTAGTATTCTTTAACAAACTATATAATTCATTAAAAGGAAATTAAAAAATAACATTATTTAACCATAGTTGTAAGGAAGTCAGTAGACCTGACTTTCGGTATCCCTAATTTTAAACATATCAAAATTTTCTCCATATTCATATTAAAAAAAACACTAGACTTAACCTTTTTATAGTTATATTTTTCTATCCCTGATCACTCTATTTTCCTTTCCCTAGAGGCTCTCGAACATACAGGATTAGTAAATTCATTATCTTCTTATCCTTGAAATCCCATAACCATATATGATCTATAACAAAATAAAATAAAAAATAGTAAGAGTTTTAAAATTAATCCCACTCAAGAAAACTATTATTATGAATATTTCAGAAGAAAAATAATATACTAAGAAGAATCTCTTTAGGTAGAAAACAATTACACAACATCAAAATGACCACTGACTTTCAAAATTACTAATTAATATTTTACTTACTGTTGCTGTTTTTTTTATTAACGAATCTATAGATATATTTATAGTCAACATTGTAACAAACGTCAATAGTTGATTTATATAAACATAAGAGTTAATTGCAACTACTGTGATAATCACTTCAGTATCAACCAATAAACTCAAAATTTTCTTTATTTACTAATGAAAATATCAGCACCTCTACACTGCTTGTAAATCTTGTGAATGTAATATTTTATAAAAGATCATATCATGGGATTTTTAAAATGTTTCTTTATGTTCTATATAATTCTAGTGACTGAAATTTCAACATGAAAACCAACATAAACTAAAACAATTACCAAGATAAATAACATTCATATGAAGTTTAGTATTTTTTTTAAAACAATGGATACAAGTGACTCATTGACTTAAAAATACCTTTTTTATAAAGCAAAAAAACATGGGTGAAAATTTTAAAAAATTAACTGAATTTAAAGAAAAACTCCCTATATAATATAATAGAGTAAATTTTACCATCATTTCTCATTATTATTCAAAATAAACTTATTAGGTATAAATAGGACAAATATAATAAATTAATTCCTTTTTATATTTTATCCCCTCTCATAAACATTTATATTTTCAACCCCTTTGAAATATATTTAATTCCCTCATTTAAATAATATTTACATTTTCTCTCCCTCTATAAAACAAACTTATGAAAATTCAATGAAAATTCAATTTTTTTTAAATTTTCACTCCCTTGGTTATTTTTAAAAAATAAGTCTAAAAAATAGAAAAAAATCTGAATGAGAATAAATAATAAAAGTTATTTAAAATTATATGTTCTCCAAGAATATATTTATTTCCCCATTTATTAAATAATTATTTCATAAAAAACTATTAAAACTAATTCATAGAGGATAAGGTAACATGATTTTAAACCTCCTGGGTATTTTCATCCAATACTAAGAGATGATATTCCTCTTTTGGGGATAGTTCTTTAAATTTATTCACTTTATTGGTTATAAACATCATTAATTTTAGTAAATATAAAAAATATAAATATATGAATCATATAATAAAAATAACATATGAATTTATAGATTAAAAATAGATGAATTCAAAGATGAAAACTCGATGAATTTAAAGACAAAAAACCAATAAATTTAAAGATGAAAAGGTAATAGTATCACCCTTTCTCAGTGATATTTTAAATATCAATATATTGGAAAAACAATATTTATGTTGAAGATCACATTAGGTTTTTCATTATTAAATTTTATTTAAAATATTTAAATTTATCGAAAATTAAACAATTTTTATAAATATTAGCCAGTTGATTTTACAATATGATAAGTACAATAATTATGTCTTATTTTTTATGTAATAACTAATGAAATGATGTGTAACATCTATATTATAAAATAGTGATTAATGTGATGGGTTTTTTAATAAAAACATTATTCTAAACACATCTGTTCAAAAACTAACATTTCACATCCATTTGAAATAGAGAAAAATTCAGACGTGTTTCAAGTATTATTAATATAAATTCAAGTAAATATATCAGTGAAAATGCCGCCACATAATCTATGCATTATTCTTTACAATAAAACATAGAAAAAATATATTTCCTTATTACTAAAAATAGTTCCATTATCATCAAAATGTTTTCTAAAAATCAATTTTACACCAATTATTAGAAGATATTTAGGTCACGTAACTAATGTTTACACTTGGTTCCATTTAATTTGATTAATATCTTATGGTATGGTTCTTACAAAAACACATCATTTAAGGAATCATCTACTATTTTATGTTTAAATTGAGATAATAATGCATCGTTATCACATTGATTTCTAATGGAACATATAGTTTTAACTTGTTGACCTACATGATGAAAAATATTATTAATAATATGACTCCTTAAGATCCTATAGATCTTGGGTAAAGAGAATAGTTGATCCAAAACTAATAATTATAAATCCTCCATTGATGTAATTTTTGGGTAATGAAAATATATTAATATTATATTATGAGTATTTACAACCAGTAGTTGTAAATTAGCTTCTAGTAAATAAATATAATCTTTTTCAAAAACATGATCTGGAGGTTTTACAAAAATGAATGGATCAATTTAAAAAAAATTACATGAAAATTTTAATCAACAATATTTTTTATTTTATTAAAAACTCTATAATCCATAATTGTTTTATAATAAAAAAATAAAATTCCTTCATTGTCCTTAGGAAAAAATTGTGAAGTTTAACTTTAATATTCTAAATGAATACTTTACATTGAATGACTATTAACTACGAATGTTTTGTTATTATTATAATATAAAACTTATAAGAATTATTTTTGGATATTTTTTGTAAAACAAAATTTATAGTTCCAACCAAAAAATGTATAGAAAAAAAATATTCACATAGAAATTTTCAAGTAATTTCTTAAGGAATGTTTATTTTTTTGTTCAATTACACCATTCTACTGAGTTTTTTAAAGTGGTAATCTTTTTTGAGTAATATATTTATTACTATAAATTTTTTCAAAATTTAAGTATACAAACTCAACACCATGGTCAATATAGATAATAATAAAATATAGTATTTTATAGTTTTTAAGAAAGACATGAGTAATCAACAAATGAGAATTTACTTTGGATTTTTAAGAGAAAGAAATAAATGAAAGTAGATATATTGTAATCATCAAACAATACATACACATAGTGTTTTCACATAATAATTTAATTTGTGTAGGATCAAATAAATCCATTTTAACTAACTATAAAAATTTAAATGTTGAATATTCACTTTCAAATTTTAAAGTAGACTTATATTTCATACAAAATTTACAAGTATCGCATTAATTCTTTGAGTTAAACATAAGTTTTGGTAAATCCTTAACATAACCTTTCCTATAATTTTTATTTAATATTCAAATATAAAAATTCCCTAAAAATATATTCCAAAACCATGATAAATCACTAGTTTCAATCAAACAAGATAAATTCATATCTCTTAAGTCTTCTAAGTTAAGTGTGTAAGAATTCTTATATTTTTTGTGGATAGAATTAAAGTACCTTTTTAAACATTTAAAAACGAATTTATGAATCCTAATATTCATAGGATAACCCTTATATCTCACTTGACTAATATGAATAATGTTTTTATTATGTCCTAAAACATATAAATAATTTTAAATTAATGTTTTTATAAGAATATAAATGTTACTAATTATGATGATTTCACCCTATACGTTAACTCCCAAAGTGGCTCATCCCCCATATAACTTTATCAAATTCAAAATGTTGGAATTTTATCCTATCATATGTCAATAAAAACCACTATACATGTACCATTTTTTGGCTAGTAGTGCTCAACCTCTTTTCATGAAAGAAATGAATCTAGGATCTTTGTACCCAAACATTATTAGGTCTAGTTATATTAGAAAAAAATGTATTCGGAACCCACGTCTACCCAACTCTCTTATGTTGAATAGATTCTAGTTATTTAAAAATAAATTCTTTATGAAAATAAAAATATTGATATTAATTTCATAAATAAATTGTTCACAAATAACCTACCCTTTATATTTAGTATAAAAATGTGCATGTTTAGGTTCAAAAAATATTTGACTAAATGTATGGTTTATCAAAAGTAAATCATATTACATTAGACGTTCTAGCGAGATATATTTTTTTATAAAATTTGTTAAAATTTTCTTTAACATATGTAAATTTTGATAAACTTTTCTTCAAACTAAAAATCACATAATTATGTTTAGTAAAAAACACTAATAATAAAAATCTTAATTATCCTTGTTTAATGTTGAATCATATTTTAACTTCAATTATATTGAATATATTGAAACTAAAGTAGTAAATTTTTAAACTCTTCTATTATAATTATTTATTTTTTATTCAGCACAATCATAGTTAAATTTTAAAATTTTATTCCATTTTTTCCATAAGTATTACAAATATATCCATTTCACAAAAAATAGGCATGCCGTTTTTTTCATGCAAGGAATTCACTTTCATATCATCCAATAAATGATATTATTTTTTACTCTATGAGGTAGAATAATCATACTTGGATGTATAAGTAAATTAAGAATCTAAATGTAAATACTTTTAGGATTTAATAGTTACCTTTGTGATATAGAATTTTTCATAAGTTAAAACATTTTCATAAAATACAATGATTTTATGACTTTCATTGCCACTTTATTTTGAAGAAATATTAGATAATTTATCACCATTACTAACAGTCTATGTGTTCAAATCATTCAAATACATTTTACCTATACTCATAAAGTATATCTCCAACTTTCTATCTCTCTTCATTTTAGGATAATAAGGTCTAATATGATGTGTTTTCTTACACTTATAGAATCTATCATTAGACTATTCCTTATCGTATTTATCATTTCTATTTTTTTGATTAGTATAATGGAAATTGTTATTTTTTAAAATATTATTCCTTCTTTTGTTAAGTTAATAAATTTCATTATCACTAAGATCTAAACTAAATCAATCACACTTCATACTTCTATTCTTAACAACCCAAGATTTAGAAACATTAATACTAAAATTAAAGGATCTAAAAGTAAGATTACTATTATTAGAGGAAAATTAAACTCTTTTATTAATCTTCTCTATTTTATTAACTCTTTTCAGTCTGCTTTCATATTGATTTAATGTACCAATTAAGTCAACAAAACATAGCTTAGTTAAATTTTTAGTATCATTGATAATATTTCTCTTTGATTCCCATTCCTTTGAAATCATATCAATAAAATTTTCGAGAATTGAGTCATATAAAATTTTTTTCTCACCCAATGATTATAAACTATTAACTATATTCATAAAACATTGAGGTATTTTTTCTACCATTTCACAAAGTAGAAAATTAAAATATTTATAGTCTTCTCTTAGTATTGCTTTGTGAGTTTTCAAAACCTAGGAAGTTCAAAAATGAGTGATTTCTAAGTTACTAATAATATTGTTAAAATTTTCACAATATTATATCTGACTAAATTTTTTATTCCTGGAACATAACAAAGTATTACCAACTTTATGATTTATGTGATATTAAATATTCTTTCACAAGAAAAATGAATTAATTTATTATCCATAACATTATAATTTCTAATCAAGAGTTGAAAATCATAAAATAAAGTATTAAAAATAAATGAATCTATATGAGCACATTATTATTCATTTTCCGCTCCATTAAAAATAGTCTATCTATTTAGATTAAAACTTTTATGAGTTCCAATAATAATTTGTACCATCAGAACAAAAATCAGTTCTCTACCAAAATAGTTAGTGTAACGTAATATATAAAACAAAAAAACCAAAAAACTAATGGAAATTGAAATAATATCAAAACCTTATAGAGTATAACTCGGATACCAAACAGTTCTTAACATGGAAACATACACTACATAAAATACATATAGAACAACATAAATAATATTTTCCTATGTTTATGAAAATTGAAAAGTATAAACATAAATATTTGAAGTTTTAATAAAACATAAAGTATTGGTTAATAAACCAAGTACTCGTTTAAAAGGATATTATAAAAATAAAATTATTTAAAAATAGCGATAATGAAGTATATATACCACACTTTGGGTATCCCTAATTTTTAACCAATTATAAGGTCATTGATCTTCTTATATCCAAAAGATCTCAATTGAACATTTGAGTATGTATAATGTTCTACCCCTTGAAACTCTTTATTTTTAACTCCGAATGCTATTAGTCATTAATGATCGATAAATCCTCACTCTTTTAATCACTAAAAGTCATCAATCATGGATGATCAATAATAAAAAAATTACATCATAAATATTATGAGTTTTATAATTAAGTCCTCTCAAAATAACACTAAATAGAAACACTCAGAAAGAAAACTAATGCATTGATTTGAATTTCTCTCATAAATATAAAATTGCACAGCTTCAAAATAACCAGAGACATTCTGAATATGTGATTACTATTGAACTTATAGATAGTGTTATTTTTTATGATGCTCTAAGATATGAATATATTTATATAAAATACCAAAAAATATCAATAGTAAAATTTTATAAACCTCAGAGTAAGTTGTACTAGCATCAGCATTAGATACATTATCTATAATTGTACTCATTATTATACTTCATCAACCGATGAAATTATCAGCACCACTACAATGAATGTAATTTGGATGAATTTATTGTTGTACAAATGTTTAGATCACTAAATTTTCACAAACCTTATTTAAGTTATTAGGGGTTTTCGTTACCATTAATTCAATATACACAAAGACAACTTATAAAAACCTCTTGTATATCATATTTATAAGGTGTGTATTTTGGTATTCAAAATAAAAAAATTTGATTCATTGAATCTACACTTCATTCTAGATATGATGTGATGAAGGTGAAAAGAGAAAGAATTCAAAATATAACCATTAATATGGGATATAGACATTATGATTTCATTAAGATCCTATTCAAACATAAAACTTTCCTTATAAACATCATGGACTTGATGAATAGTGTCTTCATAGACTACCTTGATAAATTTTTGTTGGATATTGTTGATGACATTATTATCTAATCTGAGAGGAAGACATAACATGATTAAAATATAAGGATTGGTCTTTGAAAAATTATTGAATAATAAGTTGTAATATATGTTCATAATGTGGGACTTTTTGAAACATGAATCCACATTCTAGGGGCATGTGATCATAATATAATGAATTGGTATAGACCCTTCAATGATAAAGTAAATTAAGTAATAGCCTTGAACGTTAAGAGTAACATAGATATATGGTTTTCTTGGACTGTCTTTGTATTATAGATGCTTTTTAGGAAACTTCTCATGATTTTATATCCCACAAACTAAGATAACATAGAAAATAATAAAGTTTTTCTAAATGTAATAACGTGAGTAAATCATTATGGATCTAAATAAAAGGATAATCAACGCACTTGTACTAACACTTCCCTCACATCAAAAAGGGTTTTTGATATATAGTGAAGCTTCATCGAAATTATTGAGTTGTGTACTCATGAAACATGATAAATTGATATTATATTCCTCTTTATAATTGATTATCCACATGAAGATTTACCCAAAGCAAGATCAAGAGTTATCTATTTTGATCTTCATATTGAAAAGTCAGAGGCATTAATTTGATGGAGAGAATTGTGACATATATACAACCCATAATATTTTAATGTATATATTAACATAGAATGAGATTAACGCGAATCAAGGAATATAGTTATAATTAATCAAGGATATTGATTTATCTATTTACTATAATCTTGGATTATAAAATAAGTTAGTTACTACTATAAATTAATAGGAACATGTTACCCCATTGATGGTGATGGTTTAGAATGACCCTATCTTTATGGATATAAAGAGGATAGATTTAAACATTACAATAGAAGATTATACATCCCACATTCCCTAATTTATTACCCAACATTGTATCTAATAGAAGATAAATAAGTAACAAATGAATGATTTGGAAATATAAAAATATATTATTTATATATTAACTTTGGTATCCACTAAAATGAATTAAAAATTAACTATTCATAAATATAATATCAATAACCAATATTGAGTCACATACATCAGACTTAACATCATCCTTCATAACTAGGGTAAATGAAAAAAATAAGGGTCAGATCAAATTCTCGGTATGGGTCGACATAGGCATTAAAAAATTAATATTATATGTGAGCATATGATGATAATTTGGATATGAGAACATAATAAAGGTACATAAAAATAAAATAATAAAATCATACCCAATAAAAAATATAACATAAATCAAGATTCATGGCACGAATATTCAAATAAGACATGGTAAAAGGAGTTTGATAACATGATTCAATATCATATTCCATGAAAACATAACATAGATATATTTCAACTTCTTAGTGCAATAATTTTATTGAACAGTCTATTAAGAAATCATGAAAGAAAAATAATAATCATGAATGTTACATGGATCATCATATTAATATCAACTTTACAATTACCCATATAATGGATTAAATTCACTAATTAATTACAACTTAATTTATCTAGATAATAAATTATTAAACAATTCATTGGAGTGTTATATCCCTGACTCACCCATCATCATTTATAATTTCCAAGAACTGTATCCAGAATACAAAATATAAAGGATTTATTTTTTACTATTTCATAAATTAAATCATACATTTAAACACATAAACACGTGAATTTTAATTTATCCGATTAAAAATAAAATTAATTCAAAAAACTACTTAACTAATTCCTTTTTTACAAAAAAAATTAATGTGAAATATAGGATGTTAGAGAAATTTAACAGTAAAATGAGAAAGAAAACTATAGGAAATGCAACTCCTAGAACCCAGTAAGCCCAAAGTAGGTGTCCACTACAATTAAGTTGTCATTATTATTAGGAATAAGGTCCCCAAGGGCTAATGAGTTTAGTATTATTTTTAAAATAGATATGTATATGAGTCTTGTATTAAAAACGAATACACTAATTACACCATGATTTTTTTAGGATAACTTTATTCCCACTTAGAATATCCTTTAATATCTTTATTAGTATACTTCTTGTATTCCTGGGGAAAGGAAAAAAAATAAGGGTGAACTAAAATGATCAGTAAGTATTAAGTACAATAAACAAAATAATTAATAAATGATAATAATCAATATGGAAAGGTAAATAACTGAACACAAATGCAATTTAAATAACTAGATAAGGAATAATTAATTTTTAAAGGTAAATAATTGAACACACATGGAATTTAATCAATAAACTGATAATGAAATTCATCCATAGATTTTTTCATAGTGAAAATATCATGGATAATAAAAATTGGATCTGAATAAATCCCATGCTTAATTATTGGATTTCATGTTTCCTAGGTACATGATACCTTTACTATTAAGACCATTCACAAGATAGTTTAAAACATACTGGGTGAAAACCCAACTAATTCTAGCCAACTAAATCATCCCATGATACCACCGTTGCATTGAGGGGATATCTATAATTGGGACCCACCCATGTCGTACCTGTCCAAAGCATTCCTCATATATCAAATAATCTAATTAATTCATGAACAATGGGTTTATCAAATATCTATATTGAGTAAAAGATACATATTTAACAATATTCCCTCATATATCAAATAACTTTAAAATTAAACATTGTATGTAAAAATGGTATAAAATTTAGGAAATAATAATATCCATCATAAATGATATGGATATTCTGTGGAAATTTAATGTTAAATGATCACTGTAAAGTCAATATTTCAAGGTACCTACAAAAATAAATCAAGGAATTGAATGTTATTACAATCCTTGGAAAAATAAATAATATACTATACATAGGAAGAATAAGGATAGTATCAATGAAAAATATCCCAATTTGATTAAAAATAAAGTTTTCTTCATTCATTAATAGAAATACTATAAAATTATATCTAAAACATTTCTGAGGGAAATAATCTTTAAACATTCAATGTTTCTCATACCACATTGAAATGTTTGAATCATAATACCCAGAAAGGAATAAAATTAAATGAAACTTGTAATATCATGAGAATAAGTATATTCATGATATATCATTTAAAAGTAATAGTATATACACCTCATAAAATAATATAGGTGTATAACATAACAAATATCTCAAAGAAGTAAAATTGTGATAAAATCCATTACTACTTTGGTAAATTTGAAATCATAAACCCCATGAAAGAGAGATAATAAAATGGATATGTAAATCCCCATAAATTTAAGGATAATAATAATCAAATAAATTTATTCTAATTATATACACCACAAAATCAAATAATTGGTGAATATGGCATCAGTCTCGTAGATATAAAAGTGAAACAAGAAATCCCCTTACAAATGTAGTAACATTTGAATCGAAACCCCAAAAAGTAATAATAATAAAATGAAAATTTTAAATAACATTAATATAAAATAATTCATGATATAATATATCAAAAAGGTTAGTATATACACCACCCAAAATAATTAAGTGGTTAATATGACATCTATCTCACAGACGTAAAAAGTATGATGAAAATATCTTAACTTGTGTTTATTTGTGGGTGAACATACTTTAAACTCATATATAATTGTTTTAATCATGTTAATAACTTATTAAAGAACCATATTAATATTTATTATATCATATATGATCCTCTTAAAATATCTTATTATTAATTCATTTTTAATCTTTCATTATTTTCATTATTTCGGCTGTTAATTGCCTAGTATATCGAGTATGTTTTGACTTGTTATTTTTTGTTTCAATTAATTAGATCATGATTTAATAATATTCATAATTTAAACCATTATTTAATTATCATATTTATTCAGTATATATGTATTTATAATAATCCATAAAATTTGGAGATATAAATGAAATGCACCGTTCATGGAGATGGTAGGTCGTACGTACGCATGAATGTTGTTTTCATTCTCTTATCGTAATAAAAGAATGAAAATTAAATAGTATATATGTATATTATAGTTATAGTATAATAATTTTATCATATATATCATATATTTTTATTAAAATCAACCTTTATATATTCCATATATAGTGTGAATGAATCACATCGCTTTGAGGATGAGGTAGTCCACACATCCACAAACGATGTTATCATATTCCCTAAAAATGGAAATCCTGAAAATATGTATTATAAAATAATTAAAGCATAATTAAATTTTAAATATCATATATATCGAATATAAACTATAAATCTATCATTATTACCAACATTTAAAGGTGGTAATGGAATAACGAATGACATCGGTTCGTGAGGCAGTAGTCTGTCGTACAAACAAACGATGATTGCATATCCCATTTGATGGAATTATGTGTGAGTGTAGGAAATAACATTGAAATAAAAAAATATCAGTATATTTAATATACATAGTTTATTATATAATAATTATATAAAAAAATTGAAGTGTTGTATAAGTAAATGAAACAAAAGTGATTGTTGAAGAACGTTTCCTCTTATCTGGGTAACTCCTTCTGGTTTATACCAAAAGACATCCTTGGTTTGATTTATACCCAAAGTGAGGTTTATAATATTAGGTTATGGATCTTTTGATTTTATTTTGACATGTTTTGGATGATAAAAATATGTTTATAAGTGTGAATAAGAGGGAGGGGTGAGTGTATTTTTATAGATGAGGAGGAGCAGCAATCTTGAAAATGTAAAAAGGTAAACATTATTCAGAGTTATCCCTTGCATCATGTTCCTAAAATAATGATAAACGTTAGATAAAATGAATTATATGGTATATATATGGCCATAAAGAACTTTGTTAAATTTTTCAATGTCATTTTTCCCTTAAATCTATGTTTTAGTCCCATGTAAAACTAATTTCTCTCTTAATCGTTGTAATTAAATTTTATTACTTTCACTAATATTTTTGGTAAAAAACAAATTTAACCTTAATATAAATTATAAATATTTATTATTCAAAATATGTATAAATTTGTTTCAAATTCCAATCACATAATTGGTAGAAATTAATTTCAAATTAATCTAGTAGACTCAACAACAAAGCGGGTTTTTAATGTGAAAATGTTCAAAAGATTGAAATGTTTTTATATAAAATTTAAATATAAAATTTATTTAAATGATATAAATTAGGTTAACTGATTTATAATTTAACTAAATATAATTTAAAACAAAATTAAAATATAATTTAACTATATATATAAATTAAATGAAAAAACGGTTTTCAATTAATATTTAGTATTTATTATTATTCATCAAAAAATGAACATTCTCAGAAAAATACCAAAAACCATCCGAAGATAATATTGATGTTAAAATTTCAAAAATTAATTTTATTTTGTTAAATATAATTTATAAAAGTTTCCAAATTTATATTTCAAATAGATGCACCATTAAAAGGAGGTAAAATTGACTTTTAGAAAAATATAGTTTTATGCATAAAATTTGATTTGTTATTATCCAGTGCTTATCAAATCTATTAGATGAATGTAAAAAATATTTTATTGAGTATATAATATATATTTTATTAATATCATTCACTAATATTAATTAACTAAATTTATTAAGACAAAACTCCTTTGGAAGCATAAAAATAGTTCTTTATAAAAACATTTCCTATTTATTCAATTAGTTTAGATATTCATTTATATTTTATTATTAACCAATGAGTTAAATAATATATTTTCATAAGTTATTGAACCCTATTAATAACCTCCAATTTAATATCTAGGTCATATCTTATTATATTAAATAATAATATTTTAATAATATATTATTGTTTGATAAAACTCGGTCTTGTGTGTGTTGTATGTCATTGAAGAAAGTAATTATTGTGTGTAGCAAAAGATAACCTTGGTGTTCCGTGTAGAGAAAGATAAAATTTATATTTCATATAACTTAAGATAATATTGGTGTTTCATTTAATATATTCTATTTTAAATATTGAATTTATCTAAATATAAATATATCATAAAGTCTCATATCGTTATATTATTTTCTATGCTTGGTGTTGTGTGTCATAAAACCTATGAAATGAAATATCCTTATTTTAGAATTTCCGGAAGTTAAATTCTCCCCTCCTAAATTAAATTTAATCCTCACAATTTAAACTTGCATGGTAATATAGGTTTTGAAATTTTAAAAGTCATTTTTTTAAATCTCACATCGTAAATGGGTTAACAAAATATCCTCTTAATATGAGGGAAAGGGAAGTAGAAAGGTTTCATAGAATAATATATAACTAGGTTTCTACGTAGGATAGCATTAGTGGAAAGTGAAAATATGGTCTTTGAGGAAAATCATAAATAATTATAGATAGAGATTGAGTTCATTAATCACAAACAAGTGAATGATCAATGGAAAGTTGTGGGCCTCAAAACTATAAATCTATGATAATTTAAAATACTATCGGTTTAATAAAAATTAAGGTATTATGATAAAATTTTATTTCAAGATTATTTTCCTAATGTTTAGTAATTAATTTACTACCTAATAATATAAGATCATATACTTACATAATATATTTCTATAAACACAATTTCTTTCTTTGATTGTGCTTAAATAAATTTCAAATTTATCCCTTTACTCTAAGAAATGAATACCAAATAATTGTTTTCCATAAGAACTAAAATTTACTTTTAAGGGATTGTTAGATCCATAAAACAAGTCTTTATATATTTCTATAGTTATTTTAAAAAACTGATATGGCCAATATATTAATATCTAAACAAAAAAAAGTAATATTATTGGTTCATCATTAATATTTTTTCATCAAATTGTTTAAGAAAAAATAATGACATACTAACTTGGATATCGTGTAGTCCAATGGAAGGCGTGAGACCCTTATTGTCCTTTATTCATGGGTTCAAGCCTCACTGACTTTCTAGATATGATGGGATTTCACCCTGATTGTAGATTTTACTTTTTCTAAATCCATATTAATATAATTATAAAAATAAACATGATGGACATCCTTTAAATTTAATCATCAAATAACCTTTTTTTCAAGGGTTTTCTATACACCATTTCTTCACAAAGTCTAATAATCTTATTGGACTATTAAAATGATATCATTACTGGTTATATGAACCCTAAATTTTATCAATACCTTTAAACTTACATCTATAAAATATAAAGGCATTATTCCTCAAACAACTTATTCCACTAAAACATATACTTTCTATGAGTTTATCCAAAATGTCCTTAATATTGGTAAACTCCCATTACATAAAACCTAAAAAGGTAGAGTTTAAGACTTAGAACTTATGATCAGCCTTAATCTTATAATCTTATAATGGTATTCATAACTCTTAAGTTAATGAAGACATATATGCTTCTATGCTAATCTTCAATGTATATATTACGGTTATTTTTGTTAATCTATGTTTTTTAAATATAATTCATAAGGTTTCTACTAAACTTCCTTTGATACCAACTGTAGTGCCCCAACCCCAGTAAGCTCAAATTTAATGTCTACTGCCATTACATTGTCATGATTTCAAGTAATCAAATCCCTAAGGAACAAAGTGTTTAGTAGTCTTGGTAAACCAGATACGTAAATAAGTATTGTATTGCAAATGAATACACTAATTATGACATATTTTTTTAGGATAACTTTATTCCCACTTATTATATCCTTTCATGTCTTTATTAGTATACTTCTTGGATTCCTAGGGAAAGGAAAAAAAATAAATGTGACCTTAAATTCTCAGTAAGGGTTAAGTATAACCGAAAAAATAATAATTCAATGAGAATAACTAATATGGAAAGGTAAATAACTTAACCAACATTCCATTTAAATAATTTCTCAAGGCATAATCAATATGGAAAGGTAAATACTGAACACACATGTCTTTTATTCATTAAAATGAGAATAAAATGAATCCATATATTTTTCATAATGAAAATATCCTGGATAATAATTACTGAACCTGAATGAATTCAATGCTTAATTATTGGACGTCATGTTTCCTCGGTACATGATACCTTTACCATCATGATCTTTCACAAGAAAGTTTAAAACATATTGGGTAAAAAACCAACTAAGGCTAGACAACTAGCTCTTCCAATGAGACTATAGATGCATCGAAGGGATATCTATTATTGGGCCCCACCCATGATGTACCAATCTAAATCATTCCAGATATATCAAATAATATATTTAATTAATGAACAATGTACCATATTAAATATCTATATTGAGTAAAAGATACAGATTTGTCAATATTTTCCTAGATATCAAAGAACTTTCAAATTAAAAACCATGTGTAAAAATGTTATACGATTTATACAATAATAATATCCATGATAAATTATATTGATATTTGGGGTAAATTTAATGTTCAATGATCACTAGAAAGTGAATATTTCAATGGGACTACAAAAATGTATCAAGGAATTGAATTTCAATACTATCCTTAGACAAATAAATCATAAACCATCCAGAGGAATAATAAGTATGGTATCAATACAACATATCCCAAGTGGAGTAAAATTAAAGGGTTGTTTTTTATGAATATAAATACTATAAAAATATCTCTAAAAACATTTTTGAGTAAAATAATCTCTAAACATTCAAAGGGCCTCATACCACTTTGAAACATTTGAATCATAATCCCCATGAAGTTATAACATTAAATAAAACCTATAATATCATAGGAATAAATATATTCATGATATATCATTTAAAAGGATTATTATATATACAACATGAAAGAAGATAGGTTTATAACATAACAAACGTCTCAGAGAAGGCAAATTGTGATAAAAATCCATTGCCGCTTTGGTAACTATAAAATAATAAACCCCATGAAATATAGATACTAAAAATTCATAGTAAAATTCCCATACATTTAAGGTTAATAATAATTAAATACATTCATATAAATTATATACACCACACAACCAAGTAATTGGTGAATATGGAAAAAGTCTCATAGAAATAAAAGTGAGACATTAAATCTCCATACAATTGTGGTAACATTTGAATCAAAAAGACCAAAAGTAATAATAATAAATTAAAATTTTAAATAACATCAAGATAAAATAATAAATTATATAATATATCATAAAGTATAGTAGATACACCACAAAAAATAAGTAAGTGGTGAATATGACATCTATCTCACAGATGTAAAATGTTAGATAAAAAACCCTTACCTTGTGTTTTTTTTATAAATGTACTTTATCCTCATGTATAATTGTTTTTAAAATGTTAATTACTTATTAAAGAACCATATTAATATTTAGAATATCATATATTATCTTATTATAAAATATTATAACCCATTCGTTAGTAATCTTTCATTATTTTTACTATTTTAGGTGTTAATGGCATAGTTTCTCGAGTATGTTTTGACTTGTTATTTTTTGTTCCTTTTAATTATATCATTATTTCATAATATATATAATGTAAAACATGATTTAATAATCATATATAATAATTATATATTTTTAATAATAATCCATAAAAATTGGATATATAAATGAAATGCACAGTTCATCTAGACGGTAGGTTTTACGTACATAAGAATATTGTTTTCATTTTATTTTCATATTAAAATAATTAAAATTAAATATTATATATGTGTATTTTAATTAAATTATAATAATTTTATCATATATATAACATATTTTTATTAAAACCATCCTTTATACATTCCATGTATTGTGTGAACGAATCACATTGCTTTGAGGAGGTGGTAGTCCACACATCCACAAATGACGTTATTGTATTCCCAAAAAATTAAAATCATGAATTTGTGTCTTATAAAAGAATTAAATAAGAATAAATAAATTATAAATATCATATATATCATATATAAACTATATATCCATATTTATTTCCAACCTTGAAAGGTGGTAATGGAATAATGAACGACATCGGTTTGTGATACTGTAGTCTGTCATACACACAAACGATGATTGCGTATCAATTTTGAGGGAAGTGTGTGTGATTTTATTTTGTAAACTTGACATAAAAACATATAATTATGTTAAATATACTTATTTTATTATATAATCATGATATAAAAATAATTTAAGGTTTGGAGAAGTAAATGAAACAAAAGTGATCGTTGAAGAATGTTGCCTCTTATTCGGGCAACTCCTTTTGGTTTATACAAAAAAACTTCTTTGGTTTCCTTTATTACCAAACTGATGCTTCTAGTATTATGGTTTGGAATTTATTATATTATTTAGTCAGGTTTTTTTCAAGAATAATGGCTTGATAGGTATGAATAATTGTGAGGGTGAGTGCCTTTTTATAGTGGAGGAGGAGCGGCATTCCTGTAAATATAAAAAGGTAAATACTATTGAAAGGTCTCCCTTACATCCTATTCCTATAATAATGATAAATATTCAATAAAGGGGATTATATGTTATAAATAATTCCATAAAATATGTTTTTTGACTTGTTTTGATGTCATTTTTACCCGGAAGATTAAAGCTTAGTCCTATGTTAAGCTAATTTTTCTCTTAATCACTGTAATTAATTTTAATTAATTTCTCTAATATTTTTGGTCCAAAACTAAGTTTAACTTACTAAAAATTATAAATTATTATTACTCCAAATAATTAATCCATTTTTCTAAATTAAAATCTCATATGTTACAGAAATTAATTTAAAATTAATTCCACAGATGGGATGGCAAAGTGAGTTTTTAAAGTGAAAATCTTCAAAAGTTTGAAATGTTTTTATATACAATTTCAATGTTAAATTGATTTTAATGACATAAATTGGATTAATTTATGTATAATTTAAATAAATATACTTTAAAAAAATACAATGTAATTTAACTAGATAACTAAATTGGATAAAAATCCGACTTTCAATTAAAATTCAGTATTTTACACTATTCATCAAAAAATGAAACGTCTCAGAAATTACCAAAAATGAACCCTAATATAAATTTGAATTTATGATTTAAAAAATAAATTTTATTTTTTCAAATATAATTTATAAAATTTTACAAATTTATTTTTAAAATAGGTGCACCACTAAAAGGCTGTAAAATTGCCATTTAGAATATTATAGTTTTTTATGAATAAAATTTGACTTGTTCTTATCCAATTACTATAAAATAAATTGGATGAATATAAAAAAAAATATTAATATATAATATATATATATATCCTTAATATCATTCACTAATATTAATTAATTTAATTTATTGAGAAAAAATTCCTTTGGAAGCATAAAAATAGTTCTATATAAAAACATATCCTATATATTCAATTAGTTTTGATATTAAGTTCTAATTAATTGTTAACCACTAAGTTAAATAATATATTTTCATAATTTAGTTAATAATATTCATAAATTACAATTTGATGGCAAGGTTATATCTTATTATTATAAATAATAATATTTTAATTATATATTCTTGTTCGGTAAAACTCATCCTTTCTTGTGATACAAGTCATTGATGAAAATCATTGTTGTGTGTAATGCAAGAAACCTCAGTGTTCCCTATAAATCTAGATAAACATTATGTCATGTGTAATTCAATATAAGCTCAATTTTTTGTGTAATATATGTTGTTAGAAAGACTGAATTTATATAAATATAACTATATCATAAAGTATTCAGTTGTTGTATTCCTTTCAACACTTGGTGTTTCATGTCATGCACGCTATGAAATATAATATCCTTATTTTAGAATTTTGGGGCGTTATATGAAATAATTTGAGAGTTTTTTGAGATAAAAACATCAAAACATCTATTTTTATCATTTTCCTATGGGAATATGTTTGTAAAACTAGAATCATATAATGGATCCCACATCCTTGAATGTTTGGCGTGGACATCACTATAGACTTATATTCCAATGGTAGGTAGTCACTAGGGTATTTTACAAGTGATGCCTTAAAATGAATTTTGGCCAATAGGGTGGGATTTTATGCTTATAAAAACCTTTTTAGGGAATTAAATCATAATATTGGGAATTATTATATATTTTAATTCAATTTAATGAATCCTTACCAAATACCGGTGTGGGAATTTTTACCCTATGTGAATTATTTGATTCAAACCATGATGTGATATGAATAAATATATGTATAGAAGGTTCTACATCATTCTCTTATTAGTTTTTGTCACTTTATTTTAAATATTTATATCTGGGAACTATAGAAATTATTTTTATTGGGGAAGGTAGTTACTATTGTGATATTAGGATTAGGCCCATGAATACTGCTTCTTATGTATCCCTTCGAATGAAATTAGAACCCATGTAGTTTGGTGCCTCATAAAGGGAAAAACTATAACTTATAAGGTCATTTGACAAGGTCTGTTTCAAATATGTCTATTGTCATTAAATATGGGAGACTAGGTTAAATGGTTACCAGTAATGTCCAGTGTTTGAATTATGCCTGAGAGAACCTATCAGGTTCATCCAACTTGTTAGTAACTAAACATGTGAAGGTATGGATCATATATGGATCATTACTTGAGAAAAATTATTCACCTTATACTCATCACCATATAAAATTAATATGATTATCATAAGGGAATTTTATAGATTATGTTGGGGATTACACTAAATAGGAGGCCCATATATGGGGTGAAAAATATGAGTTTATTGTCTCAATGAATCATTAGAAACTAATAGAATAATCTCTACTCACAGTGTATATGGGGAAGAAAAAGTAATATCCCAACTAAAGTTGAAACACATTATCTTATGCTGATCAAAAAATAGAAAAGGAATGTTTTTGTGAATTTTGGGATCAAACCTCCAAGAGGAATCATGTATATCTCAATTAATATGAATCTAATACCATGCAGTTAGAATGTCATAGTTTAATGCCATGCATGAGGATATTTCTATGAATTTTAAAATCATTTCATTATGA
Organism: Viscum album; assembly: GCA_963277665.1. Classification (NCBI taxonomy): domain Eukaryota; kingdom Viridiplantae; phylum Streptophyta; class Magnoliopsida; order Santalales; family Viscaceae; genus Viscum; species Viscum album. Next base: position 1,967,401,577 of record OY728138.1, read on the forward strand.
TCCCCTCTAAGAGTTTAGATCCATGTATGTCATACTTCTTGGTGATTCATATGATTTATCACAATTATGATAATAGAATGATCAAGAAAACTTCTAATCCCATGTGTGAAATTATTTATGTCAGAAACAAGAGATATATTATTAGTTTTATTACATTATAGAACACAAAATGATACTTAATGGGGCTTATGCATGAGTCTTATGTTTGAGGTATAGTTGGTTATTTCACATAGTTGTAGAACCATATATGATCATTGGGTCCTAAAATGTGTAAAAACAGGAGATGGAATTGAGATTACATGTGAGGATTCCCTTTTAGTTCAACCTATCTATTGGAAAATAGAGAGAAGAAGATATGGTTATGGATTACCACAAATAGAAGGCCCAAATATGATAAAAGGGGTATTATCTCAATTCAAGGTTTGGTAAACAAATATAGAGACTCAACACATTGTGTTTGTATCGGGGTTATACACATATACAACACAAAGTTACTGAACCATGTATGTGAGTTAGGTGAAAACATGTTTTTCCAATTACACCTAAAAGGATAACCATAAATGTAAAACAAGAGGATTATCTCAATTGAATAAATAGATGGGATATATAAGATGAGTATCTCAACCCAAAGTATTTTTAAAAACCACGATGAGTATATGGAATCAATATGATGATAGAATCGATATAAGTATGTCACGTTAAAGTAAATGATGAAACCTAGAGGAGTGTCTCAACTCAAGGTTATTTTTTAATCCATGGGGAGTATCTCCATTTCAAGTGTTCATATAGGAAAAAAATTTAGCTCACAAATATTGTAATAGAAAATATGTCTAACCTGGATTGAAAACATTATGGTTTGACCCTTGATTTTTCGTGGTGGCATTATTGGAAGCAATGTGACTAGGCCAAAGGCCCATGACCATAAACAATTGCTAACACTGAAAATCCATGATATATACTATTATAATGAAACCATTAATTAAAATTAATAAAGTAGAATATGAACTCATAGGAGCTTCGTGTGTGTGACTTTTATAGGGGTTTTTTTATAGAGATTCACGAGGGGAAGTTCACGAAGGGGATTTGAATAGGGTTAGCCCCATCAAATTCTAGGAAGTAATTTCATGAAGGTGGATCCCCATATGGTGCTTCACAAAGATATCATCTACCTAGTTTTTTGTGAATGGGTCCTCTATATATCCCATTATTATGGGATTACGATATATTGTTTTGTGAAGGGCCTTCTTTATTGTTCTTCATAAAGTCCATCCCCTCTATAATTTTTTTCAGAGATATCACTACATATCTTTATCAACTAAATTAATTATCTATACCTAAACTCTCTTTATCATCCATATTTTATGGTATTGGAATTATTTAATGGTATTGGTGATTATATTTCATCTAAAATAGATGGTTGCATTGTGCTTCATAATGGGGGTTCTTCATGGAATTGTCTGCATAACACTATTCACCTAGCTCTTCATGAAGGGAGGTCTACAAATGATTTGTGAATATATTTTTTGGGACTTTTTTCTATGTAGTAGGCCATCAAATGATGCCTTATACTATAATATACTTTGAATCAGGTAATTAATGATTTTACGAAAAGGACATGAATTTCTTTATAAAACAATTAACATGCTTCAAGACATTACATAATTTTGAAAATTTGTAAAATGAAAATTATATGTGGTAGGGTCCAAAAGGACACCCTAAAACACAAATTATTTATCAATGGTCTAGGAAATATGCTTCATGAATAATTTCAGATTCTTCTCAAATGAATTAAAGTGATTATTAAGTGGATAAAAGATCTTCACATATAGAAGGAAATACTTTGTAGAAGAAGTGAAATTATTTACAAGGATTATATCTTTACCAATTTTCTTTAAGTAAAAAATGATTACTATCTTGGATCTACCATAACTACTACCTTTTAAGTTTATTTTTGTTCCATGACTAGTCATTTCAGAGCCTTCAAAGAAAAATAAACCTATAAATATTAGGTACACACCCTAATAGGCATTTTTTTAGTCCAAAAAGTTACTAGAAGACCTTTAAATATGGGGTTTAATGCATTGAAAAATAATAATTATTGATGAGTGATATCCATGAACTACACCTATAGGTAGGTTCTCACCACCAGTTTTACCATATTAAGCATTATTTTTGAAGTATCTCTATCACTTGGTATGTAAGTTTTCGTGCGACACATGGAAATGCCTTTTTCTTTTTATTTTTGTTACAGTGATATATTTCTCAAAAATGAAACTTGTGTTTTTTGAGTGATGATAATATAATGGTTCCTTAATAAATGTTTATGGAATGAATTTTTTGTGCCAATAACATCCTAAGTAATGTTTTAAAACAAATCCCCTTGTATCATTAATAACCTATATTTCAAAGGAAACATTTATAAAATATGTGAATAAGACTTCCAATGAAAAACCTTATAAAAATTGAAATTAATATCATTAATTAATATAATTAATGATTAAGGTAAATCTCATTCACATTGATGTTGTTAAAAAACATTCTTTTCACACTTTAGTAATTACTGTAAAAAATAACCCATACACAAAATGTTAAAATTTTTCCTTTGTAAACCTTCATAAAAAATCTAAGAAAGTTAATAATGACTTTAAAAAATAATTTAATTATATATAATAAAATTCTTGAAAAATATATATAATATGTACATGGATATTAATGTGTTACGTAAAAGGATTTGAAACCTTTAAATTAATATTTTTAAAGAAAACCATTTTCTGCATTTAAAATAAAAATAACTTAAAGCATAGATCTTATAAGGGAACACTAAATACCATGAATAAAAGAAAAACACAATTTAATATATCATATAGGATGTATATAAATAATATAAATTAAAATGGATGTATATTATAAATCATGACTCAAAGATGGAAAATTGAGATGAAATTGTTTTTCAATTTTTGTAGCATTTGAATCAAAAACCATTTAAAGAGACAAATTTATTTGGATTTATAAATAAAAATAAATATATAAAAAAATAATATATTTGATTTATAGAGTAGTGAATAGATATAAAACCATATAAAATGAAACACTAGGAATAATATGAAACATGCCTTAATGAATCGAAATTGATCCTAAAACCCTTACCTCAGACATATGCTCGGCCTAATATGATCTAACATAACTATATAATAAATTTATAATTATTATTAATATTAATAATAACCTTATTAAGATTTATTTTACTCTATAAAAACAATTTATCATTCGTTATTACTCATATATTACATGTTTGTTGTTAAAAATAATATTTAGGTGTTTATATTTTAGTATCCCTTAATTAATTCAACTTGGAAGTTACATTCCCTACATCTCATTCATGGATTCATCAACTCAAAAATATTATAATAATTACAAGTGATTTTATATAATTATTTTTTATGTTTTATATCCATTGAATTAGAGTTTTAGGCACAATTATTAATTTCAAAACTCATAACAGGATAGTTTTTGGTAAATTTTTATCACACTAAAGGTGGTATGATAATAATTATATAAACAATAATATTATCATTATTGAAAAAAAACTCATTATTTACATATTATTATAATATCTTACTAGTATGAAAAAACATATACAATTCTATAGGTTGTTAAAAATAAATTAAAATAAAAATTCACTCGTTATGCTTGTTTTAGGTAGTAAACTTTTACAACAATGATTTACTATTAATATTATTAATATAATTTCAAAATTTTCTTTACAAAACCTTAATAATTATATTAATATCATATTTATTCATTAAATATATTTTTATAAGTATCCATGTAAGTTATTGATAAAAAATGAAAAACATCGTTCATGGAGGCGGTAGTTCGAATGTAACACGAGTGTCATTTTCATTTTACAAAGGATGAGAGGGGGTATATAACAGTTTTTTTATTAATATAATAAAAATTAAGTATAATTTTGATATTTATGTAATTATATTAGTACGGTTATAAATTTTTTGGATGATGTTGAAGAAGAATGGAATTGAGGAAATTGGTTAAGACAGTTACATCTTCCTTGGATGTCCTCTTTTAGAACACCACATAAGCTTTATTAGATTGGTGTTTTGGTGAGAAAAAAACTCTAGAAAAAAATAAATAGGGATGAGAAATTATAATTTTAGGTATATTTTATTCTATGGTTTCCATGTTTAGAGTATAAATGGAGTGGTTAAGGGGTATTTTTTTATTGATGAGAGGATTTTCATTTTTGAAATATTTATTTCATAACATAAAAAAGGGATAGTCATTCTCTAGGAAACTAGACCCAAAAATGGATAACAATTTAAAATAAATAAGGGGGTTCAATTAATGATATATTTACTCATTTATGAATATAAGTTTTCTTATTTGTTGATATTATCCCTTAAATTAACTATTTTACCACATTTTAGCCTTTTTCTGGTGACTAATATTTACTATTTTAATTTATTTTTATGAAAAAAATGGAAATGTATTATATTAACTAATTTAAAAATTATGATTCTAAATATCAAAAAAATAATCTAAAAGATTCAATTTTTGGAGGTGTTAATAATTAATTTAATTGAAAGTGAATTCAACGCAACAAAAAACAATTTTTAGAAGAAAAAAAATCATTTTAATCATGAAAAAAAGATTACATAAAAATCATATATATTATGTATTATATTATATTTATTTTTAAATAATTACATAAATAATAGTTTTTTGACTTTAAAACAAATTAAAAATTGTATGGCACCTTTAGAATATTTAATTAAAGTAAAAGTACCAAAAATAGTTTTTTTAGAATAAAATATTACTTAGGTACTAAAATATAGACTATAGGGTTCTAAATTAAAAATAATATTTTAAATAAATTATATTACTCATTAAAAAAATTAGTTAAAAATTTTATAAATAATTAATTCATACTTATATTATTATGATGTCATAAAAGCTATGGTATTAATAGAAATTGTATTTTTAGCTATTCAACTAAAAAATATTCATTTCATAAAAAATAAAATACAATTATTCATAAGATAAATTTTTAGGTTAAATTCAAGAATTATGTTCATTTTATCATGTTTTAATTCTAAAATATATAAATTTAACTTTTAAATAAAACCATATAATACATGAAAAAAAAGTTTACTTAAAAAAATCTATTTGTTTTCCAATAAAATACAATATCAATGTATAATAGCGTGATAAAATTATTTGTCATAAAAAAATTGAATTAATATGATTATTATTTAATATAATATTTATTAATTAAATAATTCCCTTAATAGTTTCAAAAAATAAATTATGCTAAGTAAATTCACATAAACTTTAACTAAAACATCCCTAATGAGATGAAGTAAACATATTAATCTTAAATGTATTATGTTTATTTCATTGATTATATAAAATAATTTTAGACATGATATAAAAATATATAATTTTTTAAATAATGTATATAAATTCATAATCTTGAATATTAGAAAATCATAAAAATATATTTACTTAAAAATAATCAAGTTGTAACATTCTCCCTATTTCAAAAATTTCATCCTTATGATTTTATCTTGAGTTAAAATAGAAGGTTATTAGGAGAAAACAATGTAATACATTATTAAAATCCATTTTACAGTGTAAAATAGTATTTTGAAACCATAATTTCAATTGAAGCCCCAATAAAGTCACCTCAAAAGGAAATAATGATAAATATAACAAATATATAGTGAAATATAAATAGAATATATTAAAATTTCAAGAAATAAATTCTAGTAAATTTTTAATATATTATAAAGAAACATAAATCAAAAAAGAAAATATAAAATTTCGTTCTGAATTGAGATGATGTGAAATGTAAATTATACAGAAGAGAATACATATTTTTTTCAAAAATAAGAAAACATATGTGATATGAAAGAACATAGACATGGAAGGGGACAATAATAAACATATAAGAGGGAAATTATTCTTAACAACATCATAAAAATTCATCAATGATGATGTTTATGGAAAGAAAATTTAATATCATAAGAGTGGAAAAGAACATACCATTTCAGAAATAAATTTTTTGAATATATAAATAATTGAAGAATAAGGTTAGAAAAGATATATTATGACTTAGTAAAAGGAGATTAAATCTAGAATTCCCCTTTTAAATATTGCAGTGTGTGAATTAGAAATCCATATAAGATAAAAATATACCATCAATTCATCAAAAATTAAATTAACATATTTCTTTCATGATCATTTGTTTAAGGTAAATAATAGATATCTAGAAAAGAGATCCAAAATAGTAGTGACTTTATTTTATTACTCAATACTAGGATACCTAACATATATTTTTTAGTTAAAATGTGTTTATACTTTTATAAGTCCCATACTTTTGAATGTGTTTTTAAGGAATACCTTGAAAAATGAATGATGTTTTCTATATAATACATAATAGATTTGTCATCCATTTCCTTTATTTTGATGAATTATTTTACAATAAAGATATAGAATATGAGAACATATAATTACTTGATTTCATTCCATTTAAATAAGCCCAATATCATCCTTTGTTTTTATGTTTTGATCATTTTCCCCTTTATTTGATATCACATTCAAATTGATGAATATACAAGATGAATGTTCCATGTTAAACCATGAATATAAACTATTAAGAGATCACAAGATCCACCAATATATAATTTTTATAATTTAATGGACGACACTTTTATAATAATTTATTCCACTTATTTATATCCAATTACAAAAACAAAAAAGGTGATCATGAGTAAAGATAATACCCAATAAAATATTAAAATACCCTCCCATAATGAAGAAAATATTTAATCTCCAAAACCTAAATTTAAAAATAACAAAAAAATTATTATAATTTATTTTATAAATAAGTAATCCCTTAAACTCTTAAAATCATGAGTGACCAAATTGGAAACCAAAAATCCAGATCATATAATATTCCAAAATCAACATCATTTTTATCCCCAAATAATATAATTTCACACTTAATGTCACCTTCCAAATACGTATATACAATAATCATATTTTTTCCAAAAGTAATGTAATATTTTCCCAAAATAAATCAAATTATTTTATCAATTAACACTATTTACCTAAAAATAAAATCACATATAAATCTAATGGGTATTGAAACCTCAAACATGTATTCTTCCTAAAATATAATAAAAAGTTCTAAAAATATCATTAATCACCTAAACATAATACCTAAAATGGGGTATTAATTCATTTGAATTTATCATTACACACAAAAAGTATTAACCCATATTAGTATCCATTACTCTTAAATTGTACTCATTTAATAACATCATAACCTCTAAAGTTATACAAACCCTACCTTGATACCAACTATGACCATACTAGTGCACTAGAATTCAATGCTAAAAAAATATTCGTTATATACATGATTTCATAACAACTATAATGACCCAAATATAGTCATACATAAATAAAATATCAAAATCCAATATTGAGTCACCTATATACCCAAAAACCATTAGGTTTGGTTTTTTAGATAATTAGTAAAAATATTAAACTAATAAAAGCCATATATTTCTCTCCCAATGGATATTGTTTCCATTATACAAACAAAATATTTTTTTTCACAATAAGTCTTCAATATATCCCATTATATTCTATACACATGATACCATTTTATACGTATCTTACTTAACATCATTATTCATAACCTAGGGAAATAGAAATAGAACAAAGGTGTGCTTAAATTCTTAGTAAGGATAAACATAGGAGTTAACAAAGGAATATTAAATGTGATAATATGATGATAATATGGGTATGAGAACATAATAATAGTGCATGAAAATATAATAAAAAACACATACCCATTAAAACATGGATTATAGTTTATTAGCCTTGGAATAAATCTTGGTATAAGACATGAGTAAATGGAGTGTGAAAGAATGAGTCGATAATCATGAGACATGAAAACCAAACATAGATACATTTAAAATTCTTATCTAAATAATTCCATAAAAAACTCATGAGAATGTATAAAATAAAAATAATAATAATGAAGGTTACTTGTGAAATCATATTCATATCACCCTTACTATCACTATTATAATTGAATAACATAACCTATTAATTTGAATATAATTTCTCTATAGAATAAATAATTACTCAATACATGGGTGAACTATATATTGGGATCAACCATAATAATATATAATTAAAAAGAACCTTATAATGAACACATCACATAAAAACATTCCTTTTTATATTTCATGTATAAAAATAGACCTTTCAACTCTTAAACATAATAACTTTCAGTTAGCCCATTAAAAATAGGATGTCTTTAAAAATGAGTTAAAAAAATTCCCTATAGTGAGGAAAATGAAATTAAAATATATAATTTTGGTGAAACACAATAGTAAAATTAGTATAAAGTAACTAGGAAACATTTTATATACATTTGAGAGAAAAAACATCAAACCATCTTGAGTAAATTATTAAGATAAAAACCCATATACCATTAATAAATTATATTCTAAAAGAAGAATTCATAAAATATTTATAATAGTGTTTTAATTAAGAAACCATGATAACCTAGAATTTATGTTTATTTATGACTAATTCTAATGAAATTGGGAAAATGTGAACTAACATTAGTCATTAATAAAACATTTTCTCAACACTTTTATAAAAAAAAGTCAAAAAACACGTACCAGTTTTTTAAAAATAATCCTTTTTTATAATTTGTAAACAAAGTCAAATATAGTTTAAAATAACCATAAAACTCATTTATTTAATAGAATATCATTATTGGAACAATATAATGAATATAGACGTGGATGAAAAATAGTTTTGTAAAAGACTTTAAAACCTTCAAATAAATGTTTTAAAGAAAACCCCTTTATAGATTTTTTTAATCAATATCCCTTGAAAGGAAAAAAATTCAATTTAATATTAAATACCATAAAAATTTGAATCATGATTTAATATATCAATGAGTGTGTATATACTAGATATAAATTGAAATAATTTCATAATCTGAAGCATGTTTAAATGAAGGAAATTTGAGATGAAAAACAATTACATCTTTCGTAACCATTGAATGAAAAAATAACTAAAGAAATCACTTTATTTGGATTTATAAATCCCATTAATTAAATAAAAAAAATTATAATACATTCATGTCTTATTTAATCAAGATAAAACAATATAAAATGAAACATTGTGCATAATATGATACTTGTCTCAAGGAATTGAAATTGAGACCATAAACCCATTCCTAAGACTTCGTCTTTGTTGGATGTTCTCTAAAATACAAATATAATGTAACATCCTGACCCCAGAAGTCCAGAGTCGGTTCATTATTTTAATACATTAGCATTATTACAAGTAATAAAGTCCAGAAGGACCGATCAGTTTAGAAGTCTTGCAAATTAGATTACATACATGAATGTTACATTACACTTTCTAACATACAACATAGCATAAATAATCCTTTTAGAATTCCATAGTTCCCTTAGATTAACATTTCATATCAATCATAAAACACTTATTGGGATCTTGGGAAAATAAAACATAAGAAAGGGGTGATCTCAAATTCTCAATAAGAGTAATAAATACATCGAAAGATAACATAAACATTAGGCATGGTGAATAATTCAAAACACATGCCTTTACAAATAATGAACACATTATGGCAGGAATATGAGCTGAGTAAATAATGACATAATAAAACATATTCATGGGTATTCTAATAGTCTGATAACCACATGAACCACCAAGAATATTTTCATAATGAGGGAATATATAATGCGGGACATTCAGAATCATTTTGTCAAGGCCTCGGCCAAGACGTCTAAAAATGATTAAGGCCTCGGCCAAAACCATATATTAAATTGGGAAAGGCCTTGACCAATTCCACGTCTAATTTTCTCATGCGACCTACCGATGCATCGAGGATCTATATCGAGCTCCACCCATCACTTACTAAGTCCAATACATTCCTCATATGAAAAGGTGGAAACATAACATAAACATTCGTATTAAAACTAGCATATTAAATGTTAATAATTTAACCATAAACCATGAATGGTGTAAAAATAAAACATCCATAGTAAAACATATCACAAAACCTTAAGTACAATATGGAATATTTGTATCATAATAAATCAACTTCAAACAAGTGTAAAATTTATCAAAGGATGTTAATAAAGATGAAATCAAAACTATTTGAGAGAAATATCTCTTTCTATTTTGAAATCATTTAAGAGTCACATAATTATAAAAGAAAACATTTATTATGAAAATATTCTTATAATATTGTAATTTAATCTTCGACGATGTTATAATAGCGGAAAATAGTTTCACTCGTCATATAAATTAAAAAAGACATCCTTATCGTAATTTTGTCAAAAATGTCATAAAGTACCTTATTAGGAAAACAGCAGAAAGATTAATTTCAAAAAATATATGGTTAAATAAGGGTATAAATTACTTTAACCCATATTCTAGTAAATATTATAAATGTTTTGAAATACATTTTTAAGAAAACACAGATGTGGATGATAAAGAGGTCCCTATAGAAACTTACGTAAAAACAACCTTGGATAATAAAGAGATTGTGAAATTAACCCTTACCTTGTTCTTTTACTTGTTCAAGGGTACGTTAACCTCTTGTATAATAGTTAAATCATTGTTATTATAAAATAATCATATACATAAATATGATATCATATATGATCTTCCAATATTGCTTTGTTAATATTTTAGTAGTATCATCATTTTGGGTGTTAACTAATCTATTTTCCTTTATATGCTTGGTTATTTAAGTCATGTTTGTTATGGATATGATTTATTTTATTCATATCAAAAATTATATTAAGTTCTTAAACTTTTTTTTAATCATAAAATGAAAATTATTTTTGAATTATTACGATGGCGAATGAATCTCATTGCGTTCATGGGGACGGTAATCCGTATGTACGCACGAGCGACAATATCATTATATTGATGGTGAAAGTGTATGTAATTGGATATTATATCATATATATAGAATCATTAACATGTTATAATTATTATTTACATCATTTATACTCATTATTATACCCATACAAATAATTAAGTGTTTGAATAACAAACTACACCACGACGTGGAGATGGTAAGCTGTATGTACACACATATGGTGACATTATCATTGATAGGATGTATAGAATAAAGAATTTGGTTTTACAATATTTATAATAACATCACAGTATGTAGGAGGTATTGGAGTTATTATTTTGGTATGGAAACAACAAAGAAAGAGGAAGTGGAAGAAGAAAATAACCTGAAAGAGGGTGGTGAAATTATTACCACTTCTTCGTGTGTTTCCTTTTGATTTGATCAAAATGGCTCCGAAGGTTGGCTTTATGATCAAATTAAGGACTCTATGTTGATTTGAGGGAAGTTTAGAGGATATTTGGGCTGGTTTGGGACGAGCGAAATGGCTTTGGAGGAGTGATTTTGAGAGAAGGAAAAGTGCCCTTTTATAAGAGGGGTGAGGGTCACTTTAGAAAAAGATTAAAATATTAATTTATTATACAATAATATTCGGTTTATAATGGATCCAAATGAATTTATATCGATCCTTATGGTGGTTATGGGTCGAAATACTCTCATCCAATAGGTTTTAGACGAGTTTAGGTTACCATTTTAACCTTATCTTTTAGATTTAACTCTTAGTTAAATAGTTTAACTTTTACTGTGTATTCTTTTATTCTTACACTATATCGTTAATAAACATACTCTAAACTTACAAGAGAACCTCAAGTGGTTCATTAATGACATATATAATATTATTTAAGACCTTTTTCCAAACCTAATATTTTTAGGAATATTATATCAACAAATAATATAGTATTTGTTTTAAAAATTAATTTATGTCAATTTTGACACTATTTGGTATTTTGTTTTTGTGAAAGTCATAACAACCTTATAACTTCAAAACAATTATCTAATCAACACTAACATGTAATATTAACCTAGAAAATTAGTGTAATTCATTAGAAGTATCAATTGAAATTTATTTGGATATTTATAATATCAATTATTTTAATATTTCATTAATAAGGTAATTACTGCATCATCATTGTTTCATAAATAAATTAAATTATTCAATATCTAAAAATTATAAATAAATAACCATTATTTAGGAAATCTTTTTAGATTTATAATTAATATTGATAGTGGAATTTATATTGTGTGTAACCCTATATTAAAAATGGTTTAGTTATTAAACATTGAATTTAAAACTTTTAACTCTTCTTTAAATAAAATAATAATAAATGACTTAATCTAATCTAAGTGGACCAAAGAGGAACATATTTTATTCATAAGGTTTTTTTCGGTCAAATTACAATTATCGAATAGAATTAGGACATGTTTTAGGGTAATTATAATATCATTTTTACACTTAATTACCCTATTTACTTTTAATCGGGTAAATAAAAGTCCAAAGTTACTATTCACCAAAAATTATTTTCATCTTATTGAACAAAATTTTACTTACTGATTTCAATAATTTCTCTCGGATTTTTTTAATTCAACTCACAGAAGCGGTAAAATTAAGTTTTATGTAAATTTACAAATGCATCTAGAAGGTGGGTAAAAACGTTAAAAAGTTCAATAAAATTTTATACATCTAATTTTATTATAAAATGACTCCAATGGATTGTATTGAACTTATATAGGTATTATATATCAATTTTGAATTAAAATAAATTTAAATAAAATAAATAATTATTTAAATAGAAAGTCGGTTTTAAATAATAACGTGGTGTTTTTCACTATTCATCAAAAATTGAAAGTTTTTAGAAAAATACCAAAAATTAACCCTAAGATAATTTTGATTTTATGAATTCAAAAATGATGTCTATTTTAAAAAATTCAAAACATATAAGTTTCATTTAATAATTTTAAATTAATTCCCGTTGTCAAAACCAAAAAATGGGTTTTTTAAAAAGTAAAACTATCAAAAGATTGACATGTGTTTATGTCAAATTTGAATGTGAAATTACTTATAATGAACTAAATTGTATTAAATGATAATAATATTATCTAATTATAGTTCCAAACCATTTAAATGTATAATTAACCACTATAAATTATTTTTATTAAAAAATTTGTATTCAATTAAAATTTAGTATTTTTCACTATTCACCCAAATATGAATATTATCAGAAAAAACACCAAAAAAATTCGAAAATAAATTTTTATTTCCTGGTTCTAAATAAGAACTTTATTTTTTTCAAATTGAATATATAAAAGTGTCAAACATTTTATTTAAAAAGGGTTCTCCATTAAAAGGTGGTAAAATTTCATTTTGTGAAAAATACTTCCTTTATTTGAAAAAATGAATTTGTTCTTATATTATGTCTAAAAAACACATAATATTTATGTTAATATTTATATAGAATATATAAAATTCAAAATTTAGATAATACTATTCATAACCTCTTATTAATAGCTAGTTTGGTAAGTCGTGGTACGCTCGAACTCGGTGTTGCGTATAGTGCAAGTTGTTGAATTACTTTGAAAAAATAACGTACTATGAAATCATGGGGTGTTACATTTAATAAATTTAGGATAATTATTAACATTAATAATAAACTTATTCATATTGAATTTACTTTATACCATCCATTTATCATTCATTATTACCCATATATTAATTTTTTATTATTGAAATTAATATTTGGGTGTTAATTGTTCTATTTCCCTTACATGATTTTATTTAGAGGTTTTGATGCATGAGTCTTGTTCAGGGATTCCTCACCTAAAAAATATTCAATGTTATGGAAGGAAAGTTGTATAATTTTATTTGATGTTAACAGAATATTTCAATGGATTTTTAAGAATGATTATTAAAGATGAAACATGTAACTAAATTTTTTTCATTAATTTTTTAACAAACTAAATTCAGTATCATAATTATGATTTAAAAATTAATATTACTAATAAATAAAAAAATCTATTTACATATTAATATCATATCATACTAGTAAATAAAAACATATACAGTTCACTAGGTTTATCAAAGAACATCCAAATGAAAAAGTGTCTTGGTATACTTGTTTTAGGTGGTTAATTTTTAAAATGACCATTTATCATTTATTTTATTAATATAATGGAAAAACTATATAAAAATAAACTTAATAATTTTATAAATATAATATTTATTACAAAAATATGTTTTTAAAATGTTCCATGTAAGGCGGTGATGAAAAATGAAATATATCATTCATGGAGGAAGTAGTCTGCACGTAACACAAGTGACATTTTAATTTTCCAATGGATAAGAGGTTGGTAGATAATGGTTGATAAATATAAATAATAATATATAAGTATAAAAATGATATTAATGTAATTCTACTAGGTTTTTTATAAAATGGTTTAAGGAGGTGGAAGAAAATATAAAATTGAAGAACTCGGTTAAGAAAATTACACATTCCTAGGATATCCACCTTTTTTACCACATTTTAAGACTTCATAGATTGGTATTTTGGTATAAAAAGAACCTCTAAGACATAAGAAAGAGTTTTGGAAAATAATTTTCTCTGGGATTGATTGAGCTAAGGTTTTCAAATTCTAAGGATATGTAGGGTGGTGTGGGGGAGGTTCTTTTATAGATGATAAGGATGACATTTTTTATATTAATTTCATAATATAAAAAGGGTAAGTCATTATTGATAAAAATGGATAAAAAACTGATATAATTTGAAAAAAATCATAGGGAGGTCTAGATATCCTCTCTCTATTAATATAAGGATAGGTTTTTGTGATATTTGGTTACTATATCCGATTCTTTTATCCATTTTACCGCATTTTAGCATTTACCATGGCGATTAAATCCTACCATGGTAAATTATATTTATGTATAAAAAGAAAATGGATTCTATTATCTAATATGACCATGAAGATTAAAACTAAGATAATAATTTTACAATATTAAATTTCTTTAGCTAGAAAAATTTATTTTAGTTAAAATACTTTTAACTCACTAAAAATAATTTTTCGATAAAAAAATTGTTTTGGACATTAAAATGGTATTATATTGAAATCATGTATATTATTGATTCCCATGATATTTATTGGTATATAATTAAAAATATTTTTTTTACTATTAATTAAATCAATTAAATGAATTAAACCTTTCTATTATGTAATTAATATTAAAGGTCCAAAAATAGTTTTTTTCGTATTAAATATTACTTAGGTTCCAAAATGTCAAACATAGGTTTCTAATTTCAACATAATATTTTCAAAATTTCTATGTTTCTCATTAAATAATTATATAGTCTAGAAATATGGTTTATTAAATTTTAATTATTTTTTTTATCATTTTGATGTTATAAACGTTATAGAATTTGTATAAATTTTATTTTTAACTATTCACTAAAAAATAAACCTTTTAAAAAGGTCAAAAAATTTATACTAAGATAATATTATTATGATTAATCCAAAAAGGTAGTTAATTTAATCATATTATAACTTGAAAATTTAGGAATTTTACTTTTAAATAGAATAATATAATACATGATAAAAACAATTATTTCAAATGAAACCTATTTCTTTTCAAATAAAAACCCATATCATTGTTTCATACCATGATAAAATTATTTATCATAATTAAAAAGAAAATGAATTGAAATAAATATCCTTTTATAACTTACTTAATAATTAAATAATTTACTAATTATTTCAAGATAATAAATTATTTTAATGAAATTTACATAACATTTAAATAAGATATCCCATATGAGTTGAAGAGAACATAATAATCTTAACTATATTATGATTATCTAATTGATTATATAATATCATTTGGGACATTATATAAATGTGTATAATTTTTAAATCATATATATATATATATTCATAATAATGAATATTAATAAAACAGAAAAGTGATATCTAAATTAAAATACCTAGTGGTCACAATGATATCCCTAATGTGGAGAAATGGGTGAAGATTTCAGCCTGTAGATGAGATTTCATAGACCCACACTCCTAGATATTCTATTAAATAATTAATCATTACCAACTAAGTTGATACTAACTAAAGAGACTCAAACATAAATATCCATAATTACAATATCAATAAAAAATATTATTTCACTTATATAGCTAGGTACTTTTTATGTTTAGAGTTTTAGAGAATTTGGAAAAACCACATCATTCCCATAAAATGTACATTTTTTTTATAAACCAAGGAATATTTTTTATGATATTTTTTCACCATCTCTTATAAAATTATCCCCACATAATACCCATATAGAAATATTAAATTTAATTATATTCTTTATAACTTGGTGAAATGGAAAAAAATAAGGGTGAGGTTAACGTTCAGTAAGGGTAAACATAAGTGATAAAAATCAAAGATCATAAGTGACATATGATAAACAAGTGGGTATAAAAACATAATAAAGATAAAAGAACATAGAAGATAGAGGTTTTGTGTGTCGTTATTACCTCATAATTCAACATTTTAATCTCTTATATACTTTAGTAAAGCAGCACCCAGGGTTGTCTCCCAACAAGACTGCATTTAAGGAGATTCTCTATCACAAATTTTATTAGTATTATTTGTATTGTTTTTATTGTTTTAAAGGGGGTTTATAAAATAAGAATTGAAACTAGAATAATTTCATAAACTAAAAATCATGAAAATAATAGATAAATATAAAATATCGAAGGAAAATATTTCTTCCCTAGTGATTCTACTGGTTCTTCCATTCTTCATCACTTTCAAAGGATTTCACTCTATAAATTCCCTAAACACATAATTTGAGATATATCAATTTGTATGTCATTAATTTTTAAAAGAAAAGGCTAATAAGTAAGATCTCTGGTATTTAATTCCTTTTGTTAAAAACTTTTCAAAGTATTCAACAATTACCAAACACCATGAAAACATTGAACTCATGTTGTGATCATAATTCTCAATCGAGAATTGAGATGTTTAAATAACTAGAATAAATAAAAAAACTCAAAATCAAAATTAATTAATAGTCTGCACTAGATGAACATAATATTCCAATCAGATATATATCGATCAAATAATGTAAGAAAAAAGAAAATGAAATGAAAAAAGAAACACAATTATAAAACATTAATATACTATTTAAAGATTAAAAATCTGTAGAAAATTACATATTAAAAGAAAATATATAAGCTCAGAATGGTATAAAAAACCACTAGGTTTAGCCATAAAAATACTTATTTAATCATGTCTACAGAACACAAATGACTTTTAAAATTCATCTCTTGGATCATAAAAAAATCTTCTTCAAACTATATAGAAGATCTAAGGGCTATTCTATCAATTGCCCCATTTTTGTTGTCTTTAAAAATGTTTTTGTTTGTCTCCCCACCTAAAATTAATCTCCAAAGAAACATTTATTATTATTATTATTATTATATTTCTCTTTCTTATTTTCTTTATCACTTGGTAATATATAAAAACACATTATTTACTAGTGGCAGCATCTCCAAGGATTTTCATCTCTTCTTCTTATGACTGTCAGATGATAAGATATTTTTTATGAAATAAAATAATTGCATGCATATTCTATCATCTCATAATACACCTGTTAGTACTCTAAGATTATAATAGTTAATGTTTTACTCTAATACTAATTTAAAATTTTCAAACCTATCTCTTCAATACCATGTTGATCCCCATCATTTTCTCCTACTAACACACATAAACAAATGACATGCACTCATCCTTTTCCTGACAGTCATAACACTAAAGAATAATGGGGATCTCTCCTTCAATCATCGGTCCTTAATATCAAAATAGTGAACCAAACTCATTGAAATGTTTATATTTAATTGACCATAGGAAGATATCTATGTTAGTGTCTAAAATCTACACCCAGACTAACCTCAAACAGTACCCACCATCATCTTCTATCAAACTTCCTCAAAAACATAGTACATCCCCAAATCATCTTCTCAATTTAACTATTTGGTTACCATTTATGCATTCTAATTTTCTTGAACATATCCTAAAACATTATTCAATAAATTTTGACATCATAGGATCATAGAAGCGATGTTCAACCTAATTTCATCACCGTATTTTGGTTCCCTAAGATTCAGCTACTTCTTCAGTTGTCGGTGGTTTGTATTCTTTAAGGGATCAAATTAATGGAAGAATAGATCAACTCCAAAAGGAATTAAAATTCTTCTAATCTTCATAAAAAATATTAAAACCCCAGATCTCGTCAGTGGATACCATTCAATCTTGTTTTTTCTCTCCTTCAGCACAGATCTGGAAAAATCCTAGTGACGGCACTAAATGTTCATAAGCTTTAGTGTCATCCACGAACCTTCATCCACTTCCTTAATAAGGGAATCTCAGGATCAGTGTTGATGGAAATGAGTAACTCATCCATATTTCCTCTACAACATTGATGATATTCTTAACCAGATATCCCAACTAATATCAGATCTGGTTTTATTATCATCATACGGTGTTGAGATCTTCCTTCATGCTCAGAAATTTGAGCTCAACATTCCAATCTCGGATTATTCATCTTCAAAGCATCGGCAGACCGATGTCATCGTTGGTTGTGAAAGCGTGGACTCCCATCGTCTTCCTCAAATCATATTTTAAGCTCCTATGTATTTCAACCTTCGTTGGTCTTCTATTTGGATTGGACCTTTCCATGACCAATCTTCTTAGATTAGAAATATCATAGTTCATCTTTAATTTTGGGTTTAATTTCCTTAGATAAGATAATTTATCTTATGTGAGGAGGGTTTTTCTTATGATAATACTCATTTATCTTATAGATATTTTACAAAATTATCTCACGTGATTTATTTTCAATAGATGTTCTACACCTAGAATAAATTTTTTCAAAAAAAATCATTAAAATAATAAATTAATATAAAATTCAAAAACGTTAATAATTTAAATTGTTATAAAAAACAAAGAAAAATAATAATAAAATATAATCATAAGAAATAATTATTAAAATAGAATAAAAAATTATACTAATTAATTCATGAAGACAATAAAATAATAAAAAATTAAAATCAATTTGCAATTAATAAATAATTTATTAATTCATTAACAAAATAAAGAAATAATAAAAATTAAAAGTGTTGAATAAAAATTCAAATTCACTAATTATTAAATTATTTATCGAAATTAAATTAAAAACATTAGTTCAATTAATTAATAAATCACAAAAACATGGAAAATATAAATTAAATTAACAAAAATCATAATTAAACAAAAACATGAAAATTAATATTTTAAAATAATCTTCAGAATTAGATAATAAAATAAAAGTTATATAAAAGAATAATTAAAACATAAAAAAACTTAATTAATCATAAAATAATAATTTTAAGAGTTTTATTATTTTAACATAAAACTAACACAAAATTAAATTAACTAATTAAAACATTATTTCCATATCTAAAACAAAATTAAATTAGGGAAATTATTGGTAAAATTGGTGCCAAAATAAATCCACATTGAATTCTCCCACACAAGGATTTTTATTTCCCTCGATCAAATAATTAGACAAATTCAAGGGAGAGAAATAAATCTCAAACTTGAAAATTATATGGTGATAAAATTTAGTTTCTAAAATGATTTTACCCCATGTATTTTTATCAAGTATTGAAAATATTTACCCTCAAGAAATTATGTGTTTTTATTTCAAAACTAATTCTTGTTTTAAAAAGATTATTGACCTTAAAATTTGGAATTCAGATTAATCCCATTCCAATTTTCATGTAACTAAAATTCTAAACTTCTCTATACCTCCTAGAGAACAGAATTATATAATTAGCTAACAAATAAATCAGAAACTCTATTTCTATGAGGAAGTTAATAAATTAAAATGGATTATAAATAAATCATCCATCATCTTGAATATTAAAAGAAAAGGTTTAACCTGGATTTGGATTTTCATTTTGTAATCCATTTGAATGCATATCTTATGAGTTTAAATACAAATTTAAAGATTTAAGGGAAATGAAAATTGTATAAAATTAATAGAATCCTTTACCAATTTCAAATATTTTTCAATAGGGTAATGAAAAATGAATTACCCAACTAAATCCAAGGGGTATTAGATAATTTACCTCTTAAAAGAGGCAACACAATATAAAATCTTCAAAACAATTACAACCACTAAAAAATGATTTATTAAAACTTGAAAAGAAATAAAATTTGAAACTTTATAGGGGTTTTTCAGGGGTTCTCATTGTGGTGTGGTTTCAAAAATTAAATAACACATCAACCACACTAAAACTCAACATTTTTTCAAATGTTGAATCCATAGTAGAGAAACATGTCTGTTCAACTTAAAGTCAAAAGTAGATTTGAAAATTCAGTAGATTAAAATCATATATGAAAGGATAAAAGAAATATCAAGGTTGTTTCCATAAAAAAAATAATTAACAACACAAATAATGAAAAAAGGTTTCATATGGGTTACCACTTAAACAGTTCATCTCAAATTTAAAATGTATAATTGTTTATATTAAATAAAATGTTTAGAAAAATTTACAAAAAAGCAAAGATTATTCTTTACTAATAAAAAATAATCATCTTAATTACAGGAACCATCGTGTTCAAGTAGAAAATTCAGAATGATAATATTATCCAATTTCAAATATTTTTTAACAAATTAAGTTCAAACTGGAAACACAAGCAAACAATTTTTTAAAAAAACATGAAAATTATAGAAATTTAAAGTAAAAAAATCCCTGAATTAGAAGATTTGTTTTCATTTAATTAGACGCAAATATATCCCTTATCTTATTTGATGAATCTCCCTTGGTTAACTTGAATTATCCTAAAAAATAAATCATATTATTAATAGATATTAGAAAAATAAATCTCATTTATAATAAAACTAGATCTTTTAAAGTAAGGGGTTGAATCATGTTTATTATGCTTGTAGCTTCTCTAAATCATTGTAAAATGTAAATAATATAATAAAAATTAATTGGAGAGAAGCCCCTAGAATATTCCACTGATGAAAAATGAACATATAATATAAGATCTTAACCTTTATATAGATTCCTCATACTCATTTTTAGGGACTCTGTTGCCCTTTTTTGGTTTTACCTTGGTTGGTTTTTTATTTGGGGTTTTTTCAGGTGAAATTGGAGGAATTTGGAATCCCATTGCATTGTGAATGATTGTTACATTTTTAGGGGAAATATTATGGTTTTCCCAAGAAACTATTCACCCCTATTGAATCCATAGGGTTTAGAACATGGTTGGAGCATGGTTTGCCAAACATTTTGGCCTCCCTCCCCAAACTCTACACCCTAAAAAAGGGGATTTTCACAGTGGGCCCACGATTCATCAAACGATGTTCCATATATAAGAAAATTTGCACCCTATGAGTAGGGGCGGATGGTTAAGGTGCATGGTTTGGTAGACCGTTCACCTCAGCCTAGGAAATGGTGTGTGTGAGTTTTAAACCCCTAAAAAATTTTATTAAATTTCCTAAACCCCCGGAGTTTTATTCCTAATCCACCTAACTCAACCTAATATTATTTGATTTAGTCTTGGAGGCTTCCATAAGGATTACAACACTCCCCAAACCCATTTTAGTTTGAATTGAATATTCATTAGAAGTATTATACCCACTTTTGGTATGTGATCTCTTCCCATTTGGTTCCCATTATCTCTCCTATATTTCTCTCTTATTTTGGAGGGATGATTTCCTTTGTTTGTGATGGGTTTAAATATAGGTTTTTATGGATGTTTTTTTTTTGATCTTGATCCTAGGTTTTGATCATAGATATCTTTTTTCATTGTGAAATTTATTATTCAACATCAAATTTAGGGTTGTGTTTTGATGAACAATTATTAATGATTTCAGGTAGGCGGTCTAATTGTCAATTACCAAAGTCTTTATTATATTTTGTGTATGTAATTGTACAATTGTAATTTCCACATTGGTTAATTGCATTTTTAACTAATTAATTGATTCATTTTACCCATGGGATTATAAAATTGGTGGAATAATGGGATTATGAAATTAGATGATTAATATGACTAAGAAATTGGTTGATAAATGGGTTAATAGAATTGGGCAATAAATGGGATTATGAAATTAGAACCATGGTATGAGGTATTTTTGAATGATTTTAACAAATAGTTGTGGGATAGGGGTTGCTACTTCAAATACCCATGGGGTTCCAGACTACCTCTCTAGGCCCCGAAGATATATATTTATCACATGTGATCTCTGAGTTGTGGGATAGAGATTGATGCTCCAAATACCCACATGGTTCCAGACTTCTTCTCTAGGCCCCCAATATATGAATGTGAATTTAATATTAAATAATTAATAAATCCCATGATCTAGTAAAATTTTATATCCCTTTGGGGGATGGTTCAAAATCTGGCATGATTCAAAGTAGGTATTATTAGATTGGGTGTCATCTTGAACCCAATGATTATGTAGTTAATTAAAAAAACTTATGTGAAATCTATTTACTCTATCACATTTAATTTATTCTTTACACAATTTCATGCACAATTATAGACTATATTTTATTTTAGACACTATTGGTGGTGTCCTACTGAGTTGTACTCACACCATACTCAGTCTGCCTGATCAATACCCGAATAGACTTCATGTTTTCAATATAGGATAAGAGTATAATCCTTAGGTTAGATGGATGATTTGGGATTCATAATGGAGCATGGATGAGGGAACCGAACATGATTTCAGGAACCTCTTTGGAGGTGTCAGTGTGTCTTTATTTTTGGTTTTCATTAAACACTTGACACTCATGATGCCATGAAATTTCTACTTCTTTGGTTTATGGTCATTTATCAATGCTTTGGGATTATTATATTATGTTAGTCCTTATTGATTATGGTACCATCCATGTTATTGTTTATTATCATTTATTTATTGATTATTTTTCTCCATTGTTTTGAAACCTTGATAAATAGGGTGTATTCTCCCCATGTTACATATTAGATCATCACTACTAGTCGACAGCCTCTGGTATATGGGGAGGTGTGTCTAAGGACATGTAACTAATCGGATTGGGGTACCAGTGTGTGTAACCTAGGTTGGGATGTTACAAAGTGGTATCATAGGAGGTTTTATTTTATTTTATTTTATTTTTCTATTTAGGAAATGTTTATATGATACTAGGATGATTTGGGCCTTGGTTATGACCTCGTGTGTGGGAGTAGCTAACCCATGTGTGAGGAAAAATCCAAGTATGCATAGTGGGATTGTTGTTCTTGATGTTTTTTGTTATAGTTGTATGTCATTTCACCATAGATGATGCACATATTGTGTGATGTTATTATTTTTATGATATTTTACTTGTGGCCTAGAATGGATAGAGAGTTGAGTATACATGAATCATTCTAGGAACTCAGGATTTTATATGACATGCATTATTTTAGGCATGTACATAAAAGAAGGTTTTGGGTGAGTTGTTAAAATGAAATTATTTTCTTTGTTTGAGTAATTTAAATTCAAATGCTTCCTAATAATAAATTCATAATTTAAAATGATGCTAAATATGGAAATTTAAAATTTATAAAAATGCGTGTTTAATGATAAAATTGGAAATATGGAATTTTTTTACCCTGAGTTATCCATGAACCAGGTAAGGGATGGTGGAGGGTAGTGTCGGTGCCTTATTTTTGATCATGTGGCAGGGTATGAGGTATGACTTGTTATAGATTTATGTGAACCTCACTTATTAAAAATGTGTTGATGGTGTGATATGTGTCCTAATACATGTGTTTTTAATTGTGGATATATTACTCCATGAAGATACTTTTTTATAGGATGATAATAAGACATTATTGGAAATATTCCTCCAGCAATGGATCCTGATGCCCTGATAGTTATAGGTGAAGGGAAAGGATATCATTTTCGTGAGAACTTTTCTCACTTTATGCAGTTCATGGAAATAAATCTAGGTTGGGTTATGAAAAATATGTCTAACCTGACGCGTGAGTTCTAGTTTGAAAAGCCTCTAACCTTCACTGAAGAGGGTGGACCTGAGGCAGCGGAGTTCTGGATTGAGTCTATCTAGATGATCCTTGTCCATTTAGAGACTCATGTTAATAATAGAGTCAAACTGGAGGCTTATATATTATGTGGTTCAGTGAAACTTTGGGGGACATTTAGACTCAGGATGAGAAGATGACGAAAATGGTATGGAAAGACTTTTAGGAAAATTTCATGGAACACTTTTACCCTGAGACACTAAGGCAGAGGAGGGAGATAGAGTTTATGTGGTCGACCCAAGGGAGTATGTATGTAATGGACTATTCTGGTAGTTTCACTGACTTAAAGAACTTTTTTATAATTATCAACATATGGGGAAAGTATAGTAAAAAAAATTTAGGATGGTCTTAAATGTGAGATTAATTCCCAGGTTAACATCTTCTGGATGAAAAAGTTTTCTGAAGTGTTGAATCAGGTTCTAATTTCTAAAGGAAACTTGAAGGAGGATTCTAGTGGAATGCTTATGGTTTCTATTAGATGATCATGAGGTATGTCTTCCGATATTCGGAAGTGTTTCTATTACAATTCCAACTAGGGAAGTGGGATACATAGTTTACAGGGATAATAATTAGTTAATCAGAGTATTAATTGAGTTTATTTATACTAGTGTGGTATGTCATGTCACATTCGTAGCTAGTTTCTCTGACTACCAATGGAGTTCCAAGACTATAGTGGGATAGGTCCCTTGAAGAGGTATTATAAAAACCCTTGACTGATGGGTAGTGATAGAGGAGCCAGGCTGAGTTAGGGCACTGGGAGGGTTCTTCTACCCCATATTAGTCAGGAAGTTGGAGTAATTTTGTCTGTGGAGGTTGAGGTAGTGAATGTGGTACTTCGGGCTAAGAGTTTCCATATTATCATAGTGGGGTATCTTAGGGGACTTGGACTGTAGAATAACGAATAGGGTAAGGAAAGTTGCATACAGTTCATCCTGGAATTTTGGATAGTGATGCTAGGACATCGATAGGTCGAGGTACTATTCCTATAGATTATATTCTTTCTAGTTCCTTATTTGATATAGGAGACTCTCGTTTTTTATATATTTTCAACTTGTGAATGGTTCGAGTCTGTAAGTGGAATTTTTGAGTGGGGTTATAATGATTGACACACTATTGGGAGTACAATCGAGAGACATCTATTTTTGTAAGGGGTGTTGTCTTCAGGTTGGGGGTATTGTTTTCTTTGGGATATTTATGTACTTGACATGTTAGGTTTTGACTTGATTTTGGGTATGTACTAGCTAGTTTGATACCAATGACACATATATTTTTACCACAAGAGAGTGGACTTTAAGTCTCATGAGGGTAAAAATTATTTTTTTTAAGAGGTGATTCCTTGGCCAAGGACCAAGACACAAATTATTATATTAAAAAATATGGGATTAAAAAAAGTCTAAACAATGGAATCTTTTTAAAATCATTATCATAAATCGGAAGAAGATCATCATGAAGGTCAACTAGTCAGGTTATGTCCTGGTTAACTCTCTTATTAACAGAACCATATGCCACCCTGTTGGCTTTACAGAATGTATGAGTGATAATGTAACTAATCTCCAAGAGAGAATGAAGATAGTTCATCCATCATGTTGTAAGTGGCCAAGAAAGATGCACCACTCCATTCCAAATGTCTTGAACAATAGTGGTCGAATCACTTTTAATCCAAATATTGTTCCAACCCAATTTCTTAGAAAAAGAAACAGTGTGTATCACACTTATCATTTCATCTTTTAGGGACAAATTGATTCCATAACTTCCATAGAAACCACTAATGCATTTCCCAAGGTGGTATTTGAAGATAGAACCACAACCCGAGAGACCCGGATTTCCCTTAGAGGTACTGCCAACATTCACTTTAATCCATCCTGGGAATGGGGCTTTCCAGAACACTTCAAATGTATGCCTAGGCTGATGATTGATTTCTTCAATCTGAAGATGTTGAAGAATATCAAAGTCTTTGACAGAGTTGTCACATCGAGCCTTATGAATCGAGGAAGATTCTCGAATGGTAATGAGGATCCTTATCTGACCTGTATTTATAATGAATGGGGAATTTTTATGAATTAGATCATTTCTATCATACCATATCACATTGAGAAGCACATAAATAGTAGATAAGAAAAGGTTTGTGGTTTTTTGATAGGTTTGAATTTCCACATAGTGCTTTAGCTGCTGGTTGAGAGAGTCAAGAAGAATCCATCTGTAATAAAAATGTCAAAAATATAGTTCCAAAGAGCATAATCCATAGAACAATATAGAATAAGATAGTTAGTATCTTCTCTTTTTTGTTTACATAAGTTACATTTAGAGAAAATTTTAATCCCAAAATATTGAAGACAAACATCTGTGGGGACTCTTTTTTGCACAATATGCCGAACAAGAGTAAACCTCGAGGGCTTAATCCATGGATTATCAAAAAAAATTAACTGAAAATGGTATCTAAATTTTAAAAGTTGTGATTTTAAAAAAAAAATTGGAGTCAAGAACACTATTATGATCAGATTCCCAAATAAGGAATTCATCTGAGTTGGAATAAGGATAATTATCAATGATGTGAATAATGTTATCAGGAAAGTTATAGGTCTGAGAATTTAACACCTCCCTGATAGTACAATTAGTGTTTTGTAGTAAATTATTTGGAGGAAACATGGATATTAAAGGGGTATCAGTCCAGTTACCCAACCAAAAATTCATGGAAGATTCATTGTTAACCATCCATCTCAAGTTAATCATGATGTTGGAAAAGGCATATCTAATGGATGGCCAAATTGAAGAGCTAATATAGTTCAAATTTCTTTTCTTTAACTTATAAAGGAATATTTTTTTATAAAGTAAATAGAGCCTGAATCGTTGTAAAGGAGGTTCCAAGTTAGTTTAGCTTGTAAGGCGTCATTCATAAGATTAATTTTTATAATTCCAAGGCTACCTTTATCTAAAGTCTTAAAACAAGTATTCCAAGGGATGGTCACAAGTTTCCCCTCAAGATTACTCCTAGTACAAACAAAATTCTTGATGTCAACATTTATTTTTGGAGAATACCAGTAGGCCATTTGTTCACCATCAACAAGTATACCATTTTATAGACAATTGTGGATTTAACCAGAAATATTCTACTAGATATAGAGAGGATATACCCTTCCAAGATAAGTAAAGGGGAAGGAACCTTCTCTGATATCAAGAAGATTGAAAATCGTACTTTTCTAGTAGAGGGAAATTTTTTCCCAAAGAAAACAAAGGATTTGTTCCAACTGATGTTTTGACCAGAGATTTCTTCATAATGAGAAATGGATTTTTGAGACTTTGAATGTTCTTTTTATCACCTTGTAATAAGAGGATAATATCATCAGTATAGAGGAGATGTGTGGGAACATTTAAGTTTTTAGAAGCATGAATAGGTTTAAGCTTGTTCTAATCGACAAGGAGAGTAAGAAATCTACTAAGGTAATCTTCCACAATTGAGAAAAGTATGGCAGAGAGGGTATTACCTTACCTAACTCCCTTGGTGCATTTAAAGTAACCCTTAGGGGAACCATTAAATATAATGGAAATAGTATCTTAATTTAAAAGAGTCTTTATTCTAACAATGAAGGAGTCATTAAAACCAAAACCATGAAGCACTTTGAAAATAAAAATCTAAAAAATGGTATCAAAGGCCTTCCTAATATTGAGTTTAATGAAAATATTGCCTCCCATGGTAGATATATTTAATGTTTCAGTGCATTCAGAGGTAATACAAATACAATATTGAATTGACCTACCCTTTATGAAGCCAAATTGATTCTAGGAAACAATTCTACTACTTATCGAAGTGAATCTATTGGAAAGGAGTTTGGTGATAATTTTGTAAAGAGAATTAAGGACTGTAATAGTTCTAAAGGGATGAATCTCTGATTCATTGTTCTCTTTGGTAATTAAAGAAAGAAATTGATTATTCAATCCATGGGGAAGACGACCATTGGAAAAAAAGGTTTTAAAAAATTTTCACATATCAGATTGGATGACTTCCCAGAATTACTGATAGAATCCATTATTGAATCCATTGAGACCCAGAGCACTGTATGGTTTAAGACTAAAGATTGTGTCTTTGATTTCATGGTTATGAGGAATGATTAAAAGATATGCATTATCTTCCTCATTTACCTAAACTAAAATGAAATCAGGTATAAGATATTTGTTAACATCGGGACCATTAAAAATATTTTCAAAATAAGAGACGACATGATTTTCAATGCCTTCCTCGGTGTCAATGAGGTTTTATCCATCTCTAAGATAAGTGATAGTTCTACTAAATTTCCTGATTCAATAAATATAATTATAGAATTTTTTGTTCCTATCACCATATGAGATCCATTTAGTGTTGAAAACTTTTTTATGCATGTTATACTTAAAGAAAAGTAATGCATTAAGTTTCATAGAAGTATTAATATTATGTTGAGGATTCGTAGTGAAGTCAGAACTAGTGTTGGAGTTTTGAATTTGGATAAGTTCATTTTCAAGAGAGGGAATGTCACTATCAATTTGTTTAGATTTAGAATGACACCTACCTTTAAGGTGTTGTTTGAGATGTTTATGTTTGATAAGACAAGAAAAAGAATCATTGTAATGTTTCATAGATATCCATAAATATTTGATAATTCTAGAAGACTCAAGATTAGATGACCATGTATTATTAAATAAGAAAGGTAGAGTATGTTTCATGATTTTGATATGAAGATTAACAAGGATGGTATGATGATCAGAGTTCAGCATGTGAAGGGTTATTCTAGAGATAGTGTTCCAATTTTTCAAAGAAGATTCATTGTAGTGACTTCTATACCAATTGAACTTAGCACCGATAAGACTTCCCAGGGCTTCCACCTGAGAGGGATGTTGATTTTTCAATTGAGCTCATGCCAAGAGATGAACCAGTTTTTATTCCAACTTATATAATTGAACCAAAAGAGCCTCAAGTGTTCAAGACTTGAGTAGAATAATTTATGGATAAGTGATTTATACATCTGAGTAAGTCTCCTTGGGGTTATTTAGAATTGTATTCTAATAAGGCTGATATGATGTTGCATTTATGTGTTGATTACCAAAAGTTGAACCTGAAGGACACTGGAACACCCTGAGAGGGGAGGGTTCAATCAGGGTGTCAACTTTTTCTTTTTAATGTTGTGGATCTTGTTCCCACATTGGTAGGAACTTGTTAAACCTATCAAACAATTGAAAGCAGGAAGTTGACACAACAATTTTACTTGGTTCACCACAAAGGGATACGTTTAAGGAGCATACGTTGACAGGTTTTCGGTCATACCTAATTCCACTAAAATTCACTAGCTGTGGATTATAATGTTCAGGTACAATCACTCTATCCCAGGCACACTGCCTTTAAAAAATTTTTGGGATAGATCATTGCGTCCCTCGGGTCAATCCCGTTGACTCTCCCTGGCTCACTGCCTTTGGTGAAGTCCTAGTCAGTTTATATATGTGAAGGTCTCTTCAATAGATTTTCATTGAAGTCTTTTCCTCTTCTTAGCATGGGACTCTGCTTGCATCAAAGTCTGGTAATGATGCACTTGAACGCCCTAAACCACTGAACTGGATAAATAGAATGTGCAAATAGGTTTCACTGACAATTGCGTGCAACACCAACCCTTTGTGTGCAAGACCTTACTTTTTTGCGCAAAAATTTCTTTCTGCGCAGAAATATATTTCGCACAACAACACCATTTTCACGCAGCTGAATATTTTATGTACCACCTCAATTTTTATATGCATCTTTGCATTTTTCGCGCAACAACAACTTTTACGCGCAACTTCTACTTTTTCTCGCCACTTCTACTTTTTCACGCACCTTCAATTTTTTATGCGTAGCCTCTTTTTTTTCATGAAACTCGTAATTTTTCATGCAACTGCCTTTTCGCGAACCGTTTACACGCATCATCACTAAAATCTTCTCTAATTCTTCAGCCATATGGAATGAGGGGGTTCACCTATTATTTATAGGTGCCGCCGACCCTCGCGCACAAAACCCGTCTTGGTGCGAAAAACCTCTCATTCGGTGTGCCATACTTTTCACACAGGAATCGTTTTTTGTGCACATCTCCATGTTTTTTGCACAACCCATGCCTTTTCCATTTTTCGATGTTCTGATTCCAAAAAACCTCTTACATGAAAAATCTCTCTCCACTATTTCACGCACCAAGGTGTTTTTCACGCACGCCACTTTTTTGGTGCACACCACTTTTTTTCGCGCACGCCACTATTTTTCATGCACGCCTCCCTTATTTCATGCACCACTAACTTTTTGTGCACACCTCCTCTTGCCAAAAACCTTTGTCTTCATTTTCCAATTTTCAGGTCCAAAATTTGGAAAACACTGGAGAATAGCGCAACCTTCAATACTGTTGTCTACTTGAACTGTATGATCACTTTACTGGCACACATTCTGAACTTCCACTGAGGATTGAAGACAAATACAAACCATACTCCAATTCATGCATAGAATGGCCATGGTTCAAAAAATCTCCCCCTTTGGGTTTGTTGGCAATTAGTAAATAAATTCAATAGAGAACCAGCCACATGAAAATCAAAAATGCAAGAATCAACTCAGTTAACACTCTATTTCTACATGATCAATGCTCGGTGTAGAAAACAAGAGGGGAAGTGTGAATTGGGATCCTGTGTTTTTCAATTCTCAATGACGCCCAATCAATTCTCTTAAATTGTCCCAGAATCATCACATGTCCTGAATTTATTCCTTCTCCCCCATTGACAACAAACCCAAAGACTGGTAATTTTTCATTATTCATCTCAAAACACAGTCCCCCTGGATAGTATCTCCCCCACAAACCTTCATCACATCCACAAACAGATTAAAAATATTAAAAATAGCTGGGGAGAGGGAATTTTCATAACCTCCTTATGCACTGGAAGGTGGATGAACACCGAGGTTCAACTGATGTTTCTCAAGAACAGCCACTAATAGTGGATTTTTCAGAATATCAGCCACTTGCTCATCAGTTCCCACATGATCCATTCTAATCACGCCTTGCTCAACTTTTTCTTTGATAAATTGATACTTGATTTCAATATGTTTTGTATGATAATGTTGAATAGGATTCTTCATAAGATCAATTGAGCTCTCGTTATCACAGTAAATCATCATTGGTTGCTTCACCTCATCACCAATATCTATTAGTTGTTGCTTCATCCATAGTAGTTGAGTGCATTTTTTTGTGGTAGAGATATAATCAGCTTCAGCAGTACTAAGAGAAGTACTTTCTTTTTTCTTGATCAACTAGCCAACACATTTATTCCCAATATAGAATGCTCCATCACTGGTAGAATTTCTGTCCACTACATCGCCAGCCCAGTTAGCATCAGAAAATACTGATAATTCACTATACCTTTCTACAGAAAAGTATAACCCAAAGTAATGAGTACCTTCAATGTACCTCATGACTCTTTTTACTACCGCCATATGTTCCTCCTTTGGATTACTCTGAAAGTGGGCCACTAGAAATGTTGCAAAAGCAATATATGGTCGTGTCGTTGTCAGGTACAGTAGGCTCTCAATGATTATCCTATACATGGTGGGATCTACAGAGGTCCCATCCTCATGCATTCCAAGTTTGGTTCCAACTGCAATCTAAGTTGACATTGGTTTGGTTTCATGCATATTAAATTTCTTCAGAATCTCTCTTGTGTACTTTTCTTGAGAGATAAAAGTGTAATATTTCTTTTGAGTCACCTGCAGCCCCAAGAAATATGTGTGCTCCCAAATCATTGACATTTCAAATTCTGATTTCATTTGATTGGAAAATTGGTCAACTGGTTTATGAATACTTCCACCAAATCTAATGTCATCGACGCATACTAGAACCATGAACTGGTCTTTTAGATAATTCTTCACATAGAGATTGTGATCTGCTCTTCCTCTTTTGAATTATTTCTTCTTGAGATAAGAATATAGCCAGGAATACCAAGATCTTGGTGCATGTTTCAAACCATAGAGTTCTTTATTTAGTTTGAAAACTTTTGTTTCATCAGTACCAAGAAGAAAACCCACTGGTTGTTCTATATTGACTTCTTCTTCGAGTAGACCATTAAAGAATGTTGTCTTGACATCCATTTGATATAATTTATATCCTCTATATAGTTCCATGGCAAGGAAAATCCTGATTGACTCTATTATATCCAATAGTGAAAAGGTTTCTTCTACATCAACACCTTCAATCTGGGAATACCTTTTACATACCAAGAGTTCCTTGTTTCTAATAACACTTCCATGCTCATCAAACTTGTTCTTGAAGTTCCATTTTGTACCAATCACATTGTGACCTTAGGGTCCCTTTACAAGATCCCATGTCTGGTTCTTGTCAATATGATCTAACTCTTTATTCATGGATTTCACCCAAGATTCATCCTTTTCAGCTTCTTCAAATGAGGATGGCTCCACAACTGACAAAAATGAAGTTTGTCTATTATTCCTCATCCTCATTGTTTGTGTGGGTGCACTATTTTCCCCAATTATATTAGATAGATCAATCTCATCTCTTCGATTTCTCTTATGAGGTTTAGTCACATTCTCTCCAGCCAAGGTTTCCTCATCAG
Source organism: Viscum album (assembly GCA_963277665.1). Lineage (NCBI taxonomy): Eukaryota > Viridiplantae > Streptophyta > Magnoliopsida > Santalales > Viscaceae > Viscum > Viscum album. Next base: position 1,967,434,252 of record OY728138.1, read on the forward strand.
ATTCTTCTTATGAGCCAACATCATGATGTGACTCCTAAGTGTTTTGTACACCTTCCTCTATTTCTGTATTTGTATTTACCCCATGTTCACTTTCTTCCTCACTTTCTATCATATCAGTATATGAAATCCTTGATGTATTTGTGGTTTTCTCTTTAATGATATTAACATCACCAATTTCCACAATCCTTACTAATCTCTTGTTGAAAAAGTTTTAGGATTTTCTGTTCATTGAGTATCCAAGTAAAATTTCCTCATCTACATTGTCACCATACTTCTCTTGATTTCCTTCTGTGTTCTTGATGAAGAATTTACTTCAAAAAACACGAAAATATTTCAAATAGGGCTTCCTTCCATGCCATAATTCATATGGTGTCTTGGTATCATCCATATAAAGTCCTGTTTGATTTTGAATATACACTGCAGCTTGAACAGCCTCTTTCCAGTAATGTCATGGAATAAAACTCTCAATTAGCATAGTTTGTTCCATGTTGTTCACCTGTCGATTCCTGCATTCGAAAAATCTATTTTGTTGTGTAGTTATCACTACTTCTACCTCATGTTGTATCCCATGATTTTCCAGGTAGTTTTCAAATTCAATGGATGTGTATTCCCCTCCATTGTCTGATCTCAACACTTTGATTGTTCATCCAGTATCATTTTTGGCGATTCGATGATATTTTTTCATGTAGTCAAGTACTTTTCATTTACTATGTATAACCATTACGCATTCCATTCTACTATAATCATCTATGAAAAGGGTGAAGTACCTTTATCCATGAGTTCCGATAACATTTATCGGGCCATATACGTCTGTATGAATGAGATCAAGAAGATGCAATGCCCTTTGCTTCTTTGGCCGATATGAACTGCAGACCAGCTTCCCACGAATGCAAGCATCACAAGACTTTTCACGTTCACGCTTTAGGTTGGGAATTTCCATGAAAATCCTTAATTTTGATATTTTCTCCATGTCTTTTTTATTGATGTTCCCCAGTCTCCGATGCCACAAATTGTTTTCTTCTTCAACAGTCATGTAACAATCATTTTCTTTACTATCAACCAGATACAAGTTACCTTCTATTTTGCATCCCTTCATAAGTGAATTTTCCTGTCTTTCCCTTGATAGTGAAACCTTTCTGATTAAAAGTAACTATAAGTCCCAAATCACAGAGTTGGCTCACGCTGAGAATATTATGACATAGGCCATCTACATAAAGAACTTCAGTTTTCTTTAGCTCACCGTTAGCTAGTTCAGTACTTCCACTGCCTTTGATTTTTAGAGCTCCATCATTACCAACCCATACTATTCCATCAACCCTCCTTTTGATATCCATTAATAGGCCTGCATTACCTGTCATATGAGACAAAAAACTGCTACCCAGAATCCAGGTACTGTTGCTTTTTGTAGCTTTGAGGGCCACCTCTTCAAGGTTGGACTTCTCAATTTCCTTCTTTTCTTTACAATAGACATTGGATTAAGTATATATCACTGATGGAATTTCAATTATCTCATTTGTGTACATTGGTTCTTCATAGTCAAAGTCTTCTTCAAGAGGAGAAAACCTATTTGTAAGAGCAACACTATATTGTTGACGAGATTCGACTTGTCTCAAACTCCGGTATGAGGAGTCCATGTCCCTTCTCTGCCTACAATTAATAGCCTTATGACCAAATTTAGAACAACAAAAACAATATCCATAGAAATTGTTTCTTCTAAAATAATTAGGATATGAATTTATTCTCCTCTGTTGAACACCCATATCTTCTCCATTCAGATAGCTTCTTGCCTATTCAAAATAAGACATGGTATGGCCCAAATATCTACTGAATTGACACTTCATGAGAGTAAATGTCTTATAACTTCTGTTTATCCTCATTCCTTATTCTGTGGGATAATAGTTTGAGGGATCCTTTTTCTAGGAGGCTCTAGGATAATCTTATTTTCTTCTTTCAGATTGAATTGGGGGTTTAGTTTCAACATTTCAGATGACTTTTCCACATAACCCAATTTCATCTTACCTTTATTTTGGTTACCTTTATTTGCAGTATTTGACAACTCTGCCTCACAACCAATTCCACTATTACCCATGCAGGTAGGTCTTTGATCATTTAAATCTTTTCAACTCCATTAGAGCCACGTTTTTCTCTCTCCAACAGCTCAACATCTGAGAACCTCCCAAACTGTATTTTATTCTTAGATTCTTTTGAAATTGATTCACTCTCAAGTTTTCTCCTAAGAGTAACAATTTCCTCTTTAAGAATCTCAGTAGTTTTGGTATTTACTTTCATTTTAGTGGTGAGGTCATTGATGACCTCTGATTTCTCATCAATTATCAACTTCATATCCACTACATCATTAGTTATTTCAAGAATTTTAGACTGCACTTTCACAAATTCTTCCAGTCGTTCAATTTCAGCTTTGAGATGATCAACATAATCAGATGATTCTTCTACAATTGATTTCCACTTATTGTAACTCTTACATTTGATCTTAAGATTACTAATAGAATCTTTAAGTTGTAACTCGTGATTTGAATAAGTTGTCAACTGATTATCTCAGCCATTATCTTTTGATGGTTCTAATTTTTCAATAGTGTTCATCATGGAAGCATGGTTTCCAGTTTTAATTTTTGGTTCTTCTTATTCACAGAATTCATTATCAACTTCTTCATTTTCATAGATAAAACTCTTCTTCAGCACTTTTATTCTAGATTTAAAGTATCCCTTTTTGAAAAAAAACATTTTCTAAGGATTCTCAATTTTTTATCTTCATCATTGGTCTTTATTAAGAACTGAGAGGAAATGTGCCCAACTTTTCCACAACGGAAGAAAGAAAGAGGTAACATACCTTTGATTTTCCATTTTCCCTTCTGGAACTTCCTTTCAATCAGAGAAAGAATTTATTTTTCCTCATCATCTTCACCACTACTATATTTTTAAATTTTTAGTTTCTCCATGGCCTTGAACACCATTTTCTTGCTCACTCGATTCGTAGCATCTTTTGGTTTGACTCTCATTTCATATTCCACCAAACTGCTCAGCAGGTCATCCATCGAAAGTTTAGAAAGATCGCTTTCCTCAAAGGCTGACACCTTTTCATTATACAAGGGTGGAAGGCTGATTAATATTTTCTTTACAATATAAATTTCTTTTATTTCTTCACCTAGACCCCAAATATCTCCAACCACTTCAGTAATTTGATTGAAGAATGATTCTTCATTCTCATATGGATACATCTTCAGATCATCAAACCTATTGTGTAGGACTTGTTTTTTTTCCTCCTTCACATTGCTATCTCCTTCGTAAATATTTTCAAGTTTATCCCACATGGATTTTTCTGAGGTGAAACTCATCACCTTTAGAAAGATCTGATCAGAAAGGGCCGCGGTGAGAGCATTTGGTACTTTAGCATCTGCATCAAGAATTTTCATGTATACGCCATTCATAGCCAGGCATGTTGGATCAATAACTTGTATTCCTTGAATAGTATAAAAACGGACTTCCATTCCAAGAGAACTTAGATGAGATCTCATTCTATTATTCCAGATCTGGAAAGTACTTCCATTGAAGAGAGGGACTCCCCTGACATTGGCTGAATTGTCCATAACAGAATATGACAGATCAAACACCAGTTAACTTGGCTCTAATACCACTTAAAGGACCCCGTAACACCTTGAGAGGGGAGGGGTGAATCAAGGTGTCAACTTTTTCTTTTTAATGTTATGGATCTTGTTCCCACATTGGTATGAACTTGTTAAACCTATCAAACAAATGAAAGAAAGAAGTTGGCACAACACTTTTACTTGGTTCACCACAAAGGGCTACGTCCAAGGAGCATACGCCGATAAGTTTTCAGTCATACCTAATTTTACAAAACTTTACTAGCAATGGATTACAATGTTCAGGTACAGTCACTTTGTCCCATGCACACTTCCATTACAAAAGTTCAGGGATAGCTCACTGTGTCCCTCGGGTCACTTATGTTGACTCCCCCTGGCTCACTACCTTTGTTGAAGTCCTAGTCAATTTATAGACATGAAGGTCTCTTCAATAGATTTTCATTGAAGTCTTTTCATCTACTTAGAACAAGGCTCTTCTTGCATCGAAGTTTGGAAATAATTCACTTGAACTCACTGAACCACTGAACCGGATAAACAGAACGGGCAAATAGGGTTCACTAAAAATTGGGTGCAACACCATCCCTTTGTGCACAAGACCTTACTTTTTCGCGTAAAATTGTCTTTTTCCGTAGAAAAATATTTCGCGCAACAACACCCTTTTCGCGCAACTAAATATTTTACGCGCTGCCTCAATTTTTACACACAACTTCACATTTTTCGCGCAACATGAACTTTTACGTGCAACTTATAATTTTTCACACCACTTCAACTTTTATCATGCACCTTAAATTTTTTACGCTCAACCTCTCCTTTTTCACGCAACTTGGAATTTTTTACGCAACTGCCTTTTTAGGAATCTTTTACGCGCATCAGCACTCGAAAATTCTCTAAGTCCTTAGTCATACAGAATGAGGGGGTTCACCTTTTATTTATAAGTGTCGCCAACCCTCGTGCACAAAACCCATCTTGGCACGAAAAACTCTCATTCAGTGTGCAATAATTTTTACACAGGAATCGTTTTTCACGCACATCTCCATGTTTTTCGCACAGCCCATGCCTTTTCCATTTTTTGACGTTCTAATTCTGAAACACCTCTTGTACAAAAAATCTCTCTCCACTATTTCACGCACCACATTGTTTTTCGCACACACCACTATTTTTCGCACACGCCACTGTTTTTTCATGCACGCTGCTGTTTTTTGTGCACACCTACCTTATTTCGCACACTACTTCCTTTTTGCGTGCACCTCCTCTTTCCAACAACCTATGCCTTCATTTTCTGATTTTCAGGTCTAAAGATTTGGAAAACACTGGATAACTATGCCACCTTCAATACTGTTGTCTACTTGAACTGTATGATCACTTTACTGGCACACATTCTGAACTTCCACTAAGGATTGATAACAAACAAAACCCATACTCCAATTCATGCATAGAACGACCATGGTTCTAATAGAATTGAGTGATAGTGAAGAACCAGTACCCTCTTTCACATATCAATGATCTCTTTGACCAATTGAGATGAGATTGTATTTTCTCCAAGATTTACTTGTGATCAAGGTATCATCAGTTGATATTTAGACCATCTGATATACCACGAACTACTTTTAGAAAAAGGTATGGCCTATATGAGTTCTTCATGATGTTATTCAAGGTGAAGAATGATCTGGTTGTGTTTATGGCTTTGATTAGAGGAATCATTCACCCATACCTAGATCAATTTTTGGTTCTTTTGTGGATGACATCATGGTGTACTCCAATATTCATAATGATCATGCCCAATATCTTGAAATCATCTTAAGTACACTAAGAGATCATCTTCTATATGCTAATATTTCTAAGTTTCAATTCTGGATCGATAGGGTACAACTATTAGGTCGCATCTTCTTTTAAGAAGGTGTGTTAGTGGACCCAGAGAAGGTGCAAGAAGGGTTTTATTGGGAGCATCCAAAGAATTTTTTTGATATCTAAAGATTTATAGGGTTAGTGCGATATTATTGTAGGTTTATACCAAAAGTTTACCATTTTAAAGCACCACTTTAAGGACTAACCAAAAATGGAATCAAATTAGAGTGGTCTGGAGCATGTGAGAATTACTTCCAGGAGTTAAATAAGCGGTTAAGTACTATTTTGATTTTGATTCTACCCGAATCGGGTGACGAGTATTCCATGTATTTTGATGCATCTGGGATAAAATATAGAGCATTATTGATGTATGGATATCAAGTCCTTATCTATGTATACTAAAATTTGATTCCACATGAATGAAATTATCCTATGCATGATCTTCAACTAGTCATGGTAGTTTATTTATTGAAGTGTTGGTGACATTACCTGTTAGGTGAAATGTTTACTATGCACACCGACAACGAGATCTTAAAATAAATCTTTTAATAGTGAGATTTGAACCTCTGGAAGTGGATATGGGTTGAGTATATTAATTCAATTTATTTTTATCTAGAATATACGCTCAATAAGGGAAACAGTGTTGTTGACTCTTGGAGTAGGAAGACACATACTCAAAAAGTTCAGGAGTCCATTTCTGAGTGGAAGATGATGACCTTACTGGTTGAGATGCATATTGAGGTTCAAGAAGTCTAGGAGAAGATGACCCTTATATCCTTGTCTATTGAGTCTAAACTTATAAACCAGATCTATGAGAGGCAGTATGAGGATCTGAAGTGTTTGGCATTGAGGAAAATACTTAAAGGTGGGGATTCACCTTCTGATTAGACTATAAATGGGGAGGAGATCATCTATGTCTAAAACCTTGTTTTTCAGCTTACATGTATGCATAAATAGATAATGTGTGAGTTTTATGCCTTAAAGTGGGTGGTTCATGTTGGATTAACCAAAATGTACCATGACTTATGTCAACAGTATTACTGTTCGCGCATGAAAAGGGAGATTGTAGGTTTCGTGAAACGATGCAACACCTTTCAATAGGTGAAGGATAAGAATCAATGACCTGGTGGTTTATTATAGTTGTTTTCAATTCCGGAATGGAAGGGGTATGATGTTACCATGGTCTTTATAGTGGGTTTTATGAAGATCTCTCAAGAGCATGATGTTATATGTTTGATTATGGACTGATTGAACAAATTATCACATTTATTTCCTATCATGGAGACTTTCAAAGTGGATCAGTTAGGGGAAATGTATGTTCAAAAGATAGTACATTTTTTTGGGGTACCATGGAGCATAGTTCCATACCATGACTCACAATTCACTTCATTCTTCTAGAAATTATTTCATAATGAGTTTTGTATATAGTTGTTTCTAAGTAAAACTTTTCACACATAGAAAGATGGCAAATAGAAGTGTAAAATTTAGGTATTGGGGTATATTATATGGGAGTGAATTCTTTATTTTTGTGAGTCTTAGGAAAATCACTTATCACTCATTGAGTTCTCTTTTAAAAACAGTTATTAGAATAATATTCAGATGGAACCTTATGAGGCACTTTATGGTAGGCCATACATATCACCTCCATGCTAGATGGAGGCAGGTGAGTCTGAGTCATTGGGTCCAAGTTTCATACAGGAGACATCATAGAAAGTTCAGATGATTCATCAATGTGTGTATATGGATCAGAGTAAGCAAAAGTCATATATTGATCATCATCATTGACCACTTAAGTTTATAGTGGGTGAATGTGTATTCCTTCATGTATCTCCAAGATTGGTTCATTGTATGATTTAGAGACATGGAAACTTGGTGCCTGTTTTTGTTGGAACTTTTGAGATTGTGGATAGTATCGGACTGGTGGTGTACTAATTGGCTCTTACACAGAGGTATAATTCCATTAATGATGTTTTTCATGTGTCATGGATTCAGAAGTATCACTCCAGGAAAACCATGAATTTTTCACTAGGGAACTGTGTGAACCTTTTTTGAGCCACAAGGGGTGGTACATGGTTGGTGCACAGTTTGGCCAAATTGTTCACTCTCCCTCTCCAAACTGTGCACCCTAAAATAGAGTATATTTTCATGATTAGCTCATAGTTGGTCAAACCACATGCCACTTAGGAGAAACCATGAACCCCATGAGTATGGGTTTAAGATTAATGTGCACAGTTTTGAAAATCATGCACCTATGCCTAGGAAACTATGGGTAATGGGTTTAAACCCATTAATTTTTTATTAAAATTACCAAACCCCCTAGTTTTTATTCTTAATCCTCCTGGATCTACCTAATATGATTTCCTTTGGTCTTGGAGGCTCCCAAAAGGATTCCAAGGATCCACAAATCCCTTTTGGTGTGAATAAAAGATTCGGTGGTTGGATTCTACCCTCTTCCTATATGTGATATCTTCCCATTTGGTTTCCTTTATTTCTCCAATATTTCTATCTTCTTTTAGAGGGATGATTTACTTAGTTGGTTATGTGTTTTGATCTAGGATTTCATGGATATGTTTTTTTAGATCTTGTTCCTAGTTTTTGATCCTAGATCTCTTCCATCATTGTGAAGTTCACTTTTCAACATCAAATTGAGGGTTGCGATTTGATGAAAGTTTAACAATGATCATGAGTTTGATGGTTTAATTGTCAATTCCCATAGTATTGATTATATTTGGGTGTATGTAATTATGAAATTTTAATTTGAATGTCAGATAATTGAATGTTGAATTTATTTATTTATTTAGTTTACTCATGGAATTATGAAATTGGTGGAATAATGAGATTATGAAATTCATTGATAAATCGGATTATGAAATTGGTTAATAAATTCGATTATTGAACTTATTGATAAATGGGATTATGAAATTGGAAACATGGTATCAAATATTTGTGAATTATGTGAACAAATATTTGTGGGAAATGGAATGATGTATCAAATAACCATGGGGTTCTAGACTACTACTCTAGTCCCCCAAGATATGTATTTATTGCATGTGATCACTGAGTTGTGGGATAGGGACTGCTGCTCCAAATACCCATGGGGTTCTAGACTACTGCTCTAGGCCCACAATATATGAATTTGAATTGAATATTAAATTATTAAGGAATCCCATGATATAATGAAATGTGATATCCCTTTAGGGGGTGGTTCATACTCTGACACAGTCGGAAGCATGTATTATTAGTCTAGGTGTCACTGTTAACTCAGGGATTATGTGTTTAATTAAAAATAATAATTTAATGTGAAAATTTTCTACTTTATCATTTGTAATTTATTCTTTACACACCAACATACACTATTACAGACTGGATATTGTTTTAGACTCCATTAGTGGTGGCCTATTGACTTGTACTCACACCCTGCTTGGGCTTCCAGGTCAGTACCTAAATAGACTTCATCCAATGGCCTGAAGGCATTCATTTTTTGTTAGTTTTTTATAATCTAACATTCAAGGGGTAAGGTGGTACCCTTAAAAGGACCGTAGGTGTAAGTATTACATTTCCCATAGGCCTTAGAGGAATTCACTTCCCGTAGGCTTCAAACATTACATACAACCCAGACTAACTACTTGGAACTGCTCCTCCCCAGTATCTTCATTGTGAAATCAGCTCTCCACATTTGCATGGTTGTTTAGCTAGGCTTTCCCATTCATGCACAGGATTGTCCCAATGGCAGGTGTCATGCCCTCCCATTCTTGCAATCCATTTAGCTTTTGTACTGGTGAAATCTCTTTACTCCTCCTCCTTCTAAAGATTGTTCCTTGTAGAATTTTTGGTTTGTATCTATAATTAAGGTGGCTTGAAGGCCTTGAGGTGTCCCAAAGGCCTTACTGAGCCAAAGTCCTGGGTGGCCCGAAGGCCTTAAAGGACTCGGGGACCAAATCGATGGCCCGAAGGCCCAAACGGGGGAATATTCATAGCTGCTACAGTGTCAAACAGTGCCTTCTATAGTACTATAGAAATTAGCCTCCACCAGGATTTGATCACGGGACATCTGGATGCACTCAAGGAGTCCTCACCAATAGGGCTGAGTTGTGATTTGGAATGGAGCATGGATTATAGAACCATACATGTTGTTAGGACCTTCTTGGGAGGTGTCTATGTGTCTTTATTTTGGATTTTCATTAGAAACTTTACAGTCATGATGGAAATACATATCTACTACTTTGTTTTATGGTCATTTATCCATGTTTTAGGATTATTATGTGATGTTGGTCCTTATTGATTATGGTATTATCCTGGTTATTGTTTTTATCATTTAGTTATTGTTTATTTTTCTCTATTGTTTTGCTCCTTTGATAAAGAGGGTATAGTCTCCACATGTTACATATTAGACCCTCACTACTAGTTGGAAGCCTTTGGCATACAGAGAGGTGTGCTTGGGGGCACAAAACTAATTGGCTCAGGGCACCATTGTGTGGCACCCGAGTTGGGAAATTATATAGAATCTTGTGGATAGCCTTTCTATCCACAACAAGAATATTTAACAATAATAACTAAAAGTAAATGAAGATTATATAATAGGGAAGATAAATATTGGGTAAAACTTCCAAATAGGTGATTCATTTTTCATTTTATATAGTTGGAAAACCTATTATTCATCCCTAATCTATAGATGGTTAAGGCTTATGTGGTAAGAACCACCACATATTTTCTTTCTCGTAGCTCTTCAACTTAACTTTGTTGAGGTACCTTTTGAAATAGTATGGTGTATATATCCCCCTCAGAGTGTTGTGAAATTAATCAATTGGGGATAGAATAATAATATAAGGAACCTCTACTTTAAATTCTTTAGTAAGAAAGTTGTCCTTAAATCCCTATAAGTATTCTAGGGAAATCCTTAGTGGATAGAAAAAATTCTGCTTAACCTCAAAATGGAAAACCTTATCCGCCTTATCTTCTCCATACATTAAAACTTTTTCTATAAACACATCCAAAAATTTATGTTTATATGAATACGATTCTATTTTATCAGTTTTATGACAATGAATCCAATTAAAAATCTCAGATTCATAAAGTTCAAAATACGAAATGTAAAAAATATCAAAATATCCATAGAGTGGTTCGGTTGGCACCATATGTTCTTATTCCATGGATATAGAAAAATAAATCATTTCATGAAGTGGTTTTTCATGAAAATCATCCTCAACCTCTTGGATTTCATCTTAAAATTTTGGTAAACTAATCACTCAAATGTGGATCTCAAAGAAAATATGTGAAAAATGTTATAGTTTCTTTACTAAATCTTCTAAAACTTGTGTATTTAAATTTTATTTAAGTTCATCCAACATTATTTTGAATTAATTTTCATTTGAGGTCTTGAAAATACTCCTAGTAATATAGGAAAAATATCCAACTACATCTTCCAAGGGTTGGTCAAATCCCATTAGTTCTTATAGAATTTTTAGTTATTTTATTATGTTTTCTAGTTTATTTTTTTAACTCCTTGTAAGCCTCCTTAAAAAAGGTTGTATGTTTTATGTTTCTTTATTACATCCCACTTAAATATTTTAATCTTCTAAATACTATATTAAGGTATCACCCAGAGTTATCTTCCTACGAGACTATATTTAAGGAGCTTCTCTATCACATATTTTATTATATCTTTTTAAATTTTATTATTTTTATCAAGGGGGTTTCTAATATAGGAAATGAAAATAGACTAATTTACTAAACTAAAAATCTTGAAAAAAAATATCTACAAAGTTATAAATGAATGAAAATTGGAAAATATTTCAGAAATGGAAAAGCGGCCTTCCCTAGAAATTCTACCAGTTCTTCTTTTCTTTATCACTTTGAAAGGATTACACTCTACAAATATCTTCAACACACAGTTTAATATCAATCAATGTGTTTATCATTAAGTCTTAAAATTCAAGGCCAACTACTAAAATCTCATTTATCGACATCCTTTCATTAATATTCAGTTAAATTATTCAATGATTTCCAAACACCATGGTAGAATCTAACTCCAACTATGCTCATAATCCTTAATCAAAAAATGAGAAGTTTAAACAATGGGAATAGATCCAAAAAATCATAACTAGATTGATTTAAAAATCCACATTCAATGAATAGAATATTCTAATCGGCTATATGTCAAATAAATAATAGAAGAAAAAATAAAATGAAATGAAATAGGAACACATTCATCAAACATCAATCGAATATTTAAAGATTGTAAATATGGGAAAAATATAGGTTGAACGAAGAGAAATAATATTGGAATGGTATCACCAGTTGAAACCACTAGGTTTAGCCACCAAAATAATCATTTGATATTGTATGTGGAATGAGAAAAACTTTCGATCTTCATATCCTTGATCCGAAATAGATCTTCTTCAAGATTTCTAGAAGATCTTTTAGTTCTGCACTCTATTTATCTACTACTATTGTCATGAAAAATATTTTTTTCTATCTCCCCACCCAGAATGAATCTCTAAGAAAAATTTATTATTGTTATTATTATTCTCTTTATTACTTTCTCTATCAAATGAAGATATATCACATCACCGTTTTCTAAGTGGAAACAAGTCCATGGCTTTTCATCTTCTTTTATTATGACCATCAGGTGATAATAAATTTTCCTTGAAACAAAATAAATGAACACACATGATCTTAGCTCAGAATTGTAATATCCAAAAAAATACAGATGTTAAAAACGCTATCTAATAATAATTTATAATTATTTTTAGGTGAAAATGTAATATTTTCAACAAAAATCACTTAATAAAAATTTTAAAGGCTTTATGTAAGGGTAAAATCCCAGTTATTATCTTCGAATATTATATGGAATATGTTTAAAGTTAGGTGATGAGTTAGTGCAAGATTATGAAGCTCGTAAAGGCTCGGTGAAGAAAAATTAAGGATATTAAATATATTATATTACATGCATGCAATGTTTCCAAAATAATTTAATATCTTCAAAAACAACGTGTCATATGATAAATATGATACCACTGTTAGGTATGGGATGAGGGGTTTACCCTAAGAACGACATAAAATTTGTGTGAATTGGATGTTTCGTATCATCATACATGAGGATAACTTATTTAATATTTTTATTTATATATTTATGAATATATTTGAATATCTCTCAAACATTGTATCATATGTGAAATTTGATACAACTATTAGGTTTGGGATGCAAGTTTTACCCTAGTCATCAGGTCATTTGGTATGATCACACTTAATGTTAATTTATTTATTATATTTATTATAATATTAATATTAATTTAATTAAAATTTATTTTTTTAAATTTATTCTTCTATGCATGCCCTATCCCACCACTAATACACACACACAAATCCAAAATGTTAGATTTGAACTTGTTTTGACTAGGAAATTTCATCAACACCTTCACAGGGTTAAATTAATAACAATGCCTTAAATTTTTTATTGAAACCGATGATTAAATGTGGGTTTTTATTTTTACCAAAATTGTATGTAGTTTAGGGTTCCATGTAGCCAAATGATTCAGATATCATTATTGGTCAATCCTATTGAGTCTGAGCAACACTGAAACCGCTTTGGGATGGTTGTTTAAGTATGTGGAGGTCCCCTTTTTGCGGTTCCAGGCACGGTGGTTCCCATGTCCTCCCCCTCCTTTGGTGCGCTGCGCATGAAGCCATTGGGTTGGTTTTATTATATTTTTTTATCATATATTTTTATAAATTGTTTGTTCTCTACAAAATTCTGAAAAAAAAAATTGTTGAATTATAAAACAATAAAACCTAGCTCTTATCATGGTATAATTCAACCAATTATCATGAATAATGTAGAATTATCAAATAAAAAATTTTATGAAATTATCAAATGATCATTTCACATTTTTTTAACAAAGATAATTGAGTAAAATATCAAATTATAATTTCATGATTTTGAAAAATATAATTGTTGAAAAAATTATCAAAGGATAATTTCTTGGATCATCAAAAGATAATTCCTTGAAATTGAAAAAGATAATTACAAGGAATTATCATGTGATAATTTATTGAAATTTCCAAATTATAATTTCTTGAAATTATCAAAGTAAAATTACACAATTTATCAAAAAATAATTATCATTAATTATTAAAGGATAATTCCATCAAATTATCAAAGGATAATTTGTGGAAATAAATTATCATAATATAATTTTGAAAGGATAATTTGTAAGGAAAATTATTATAATACAACTATAAAAAATATCCAAGGGAAATTATAAAGGAATTATCATGTCACAAAGATATTTAATAATCAAAGGATAATTATCAAGAACTATAAAATAATTATAAAATGATAATTTTACCAAATTACTAAGGATATTTACAAACGCATGGGTTAACCTAAAATGATAATTTAAAAAATTATCCAGGAGAGATAAAATCTAATAACATGTGATATTAAAAATGATAATTTTAAAATTATCTAGGAAAGATAAAATATCATCATATTTAATATTTTAAATGATAATTTAAAAATTATCCAAGATATATAAAATATCATCACATGTAATATTTTAAATGATAATTTGAAAATTATCCAGGAGAGATAAAAGATCATCACATGTGATATTTTAAAATGATAATTTGAAAATTATCCATGATAGAGAAAATATCATCACATGTGAAATTTTATTTCTTTTTGAAATAAAATAATTAGTTTTGGTTCTAGGAACCCTCAACGAACCTTGAGCTTTGATGTGTCAATGTTTATGATAATAAGGCCATGAAGATGTGTTCTTGACTATTGAGGTTTCTAGTCCACTTATAAAATCACATAGGGTAGTTTATCCTTTCCTATGATATTGACTACTTTTGAGTTAGGAAGTTCCCTACCATCTTGGGCTTGCGTTTACACTTTTTTCCTTGATTATTTTATTTTCTAGAATTTTGATTGACTATTATTGATTTTGATGGAATGTGGGTGTGTGTATAGACCATAAGTCCCATTGTGACTCCATGAGTAATATTAGTGTAGCACATATCCATGTTTGGTTATGATCACATGTTTTTGTGTATGCTGATATATACTCATGTTGATATACTATGCTTATTTATGTGCTCCCTCTGTATATGTGTTATGGTGTCTTGGTGGTTGTTAGTGGTATTTTAGATAGGTGGATCATTGTGAAACATTCATCCCTTACTGGGGGACACTACAAAATATTTTTCTTTTTATAAAAGGGGTATATTTGTTGGTAAAGGAACATTTTCTATTGGTAAAGTGCTTTACTAATAGATATGTCACTATTACTAAATTGTTGGTAAAAATGTTGTCGCTAAATGATATTGAGATAGATAAATTGATTATTTTTCTATTATAATAATACCAACAAATAATATATATATATATTGGTCAAATTTTCTAGCAACAGATTAATATGACTTATATATCTATTGGTAATATTATTAACATTTATAAACAATACCAACAATTAATATATGTTTATAAATTATATTTAAAATAAAATATTATGGGTTGATATTCCAATATTTTTTGTTAAAATGTTATATTAAATTGATTAATATAATTATATACAATATATTATAATATTGATTATATAATAATCATAAAATTATCTTATATGAAACACTAACAAATCCAAGACTTTATTTTAAAAAAAACATGATCAAATATAATTTACATACATGTTCAAATTTCCTGAAAAGATTAGAAAATCAAAGACACTTATTGAAAACCTGTTTAAACATGTTCAGACACTAAGATATTTTACTTTGAACTCAATGAAACTTTATATGAAATCTATTTCACGCAGACATCAGATCTCACAATCATGGGATCCCCATTAATTCACATAAGCTATAATGTTATATAGTGGATTTGAACATGAACAAATTCACCATAATCCATTTTATTGTAGTAGAGAACCCTTTTATGTTGGAAGCATCACCTAAATCAGCTCTATCCACTTTAGACATGCACTATCATGATCAGTGTTCTAATCACACAAACACAACAATTGTCAAATAGTTTTCATTTAAAAACATGATATAAAAATAATAACACATGATATATAATGTCAAAAAATAACACATGATATAATCTAGTAAATATTATTTTAATTTATAACGTCACTACTTTTAAATTGACAATTCAAAGGCTATGGTGGCCACATTAACAATACATAACCATCCAATTAAATGGTTTATCATCTATATTAACAACGTTTAGGGGTTTAGTGGGAACCCTCACAACTAAACCTTTCTAATTTCAAAATGTAGCAACAACCATTCAAAAATCTATATCATCAAGAAAAACACAATCCATAGTATCATACTAGAATAATATTAGAGGCTTAATTTGGCCAAGCAACCCACTCTCAGTTGCGATAAACATGATAATTAAATTATAATATTTTATACCTTCATGTACCAATTAAAACCATCATGAATTTGTCCATCAAGTTATAGATTGATCCTAGGGACTCTTTAAGCTTCAAAAGGAACACCCCCATTAAAAACTAGTTATAGCCACACCAAGACATAGCTTGCATATCCTGCATGAAAAAACCAAATATAACAGTTTTGAATCAAACTCTTGTATTGAAACTCCACATCAAAACAGTATCCACTTATAGACATTAGTAGAATCATTCAAACACCAGATGGAATCTAGAACCAATATTTAATCCATTTAGAAAAACTGGAGACATACCATATCAAAATAATACAACACTAACTACAAGACTTACTAAAACAAAATATGTAAAATGATTTATATACTGATCATATTCATCAACCAAATGTAGGAAACCTTTAAAAGATTTAAAAAACACACCCTACTTGAGATATAATTTTACAAACTATAAATTTTAGATTGATAATTTTAGGTTAGAAGATAACTAGTGACCACAACAACTAAAAATAACAATGTATGATATAAAAATAACCAGAATATTATCTAACTTGTGACCACAAACTAGAAGATAACCAATGAGCACAATAACATAAGATAACCAGTGACCAAATTATCTAACCTATGACCAAAAAATTGGATTATCTTACCAACGGAAAAAACCAGAACCAGAATATTATCCATCTAGTGATGACAACAATAATATATAACCAATGACCGCAATAGATCCCATAGATCATGGTATAAAATAACTAGCAAGAACAACAATAGAAAAATTAATATAAGAACCAGTGACTATAAAAAAATTATTAGTGACCACATTAATAGAAGATAACCAGTTACTAAAGTAGAATATAACAATACATGATATAAAAATAACAAGAATATTATCTAACCTGTGGAAAATAAAACATTGAAGATGATGTTGATTTCAATTAAGAGTAGAATATAATTAAAAATTATATAATATAGTAGCATTAAATTAAATTCTATAATATAGTAAATCAACTTTCTATTTATAGTGACACTACTTTTCAATTTAGAATGACATAGTACCTCTTTAGATATTGTTTTCTGTTTACACAGATTTGTGTATCAAGACAATGGAAGCATGAAAAGAATCTTTTTGGCCTTCAAATATAGATTCATTTCTCATTTTCCAAAAATTGGTGAACACTTCCCCAGCAGCATCATTATGAAAAGTTCCATCAATATAGAGAATAAATTTTCCTAGAATGTCATCACATGGATTTCTCAATGAACCCCATGGCATGCCAGGGTCATTTGGGATAGAAATTATTTCTGAACATACAGTCACTTGTGATGCCGAACATGAGGGTCATCTGGGAGATTTAATGTCGTAATTTATAGGATTCTGACATAGTGGAATCATGCGATGGGTCATTCCCAACTTTTCTTTTTTCCATGATCGATGATCAATCTGAGATTTAAACAATGATAAACATTGTGATCTATGTAATTGAATAAAATAAAATATATAAGGTATAGAACTTTGGAATCAGAGATAGGATCGTCACATATTATTTATAATTAATTTAATTAATTAAATATTACTGTGATGGAATTATTTCTTCATTAATGGATCTAACAACAAATCTATGTTGTATGATCATTGAATTTTAGGAATATAAGTAAATTCCCTCTAGTGGTGATCAACACGTGATCCAAAAATCTATGAACATCATCATAGGATTCTATAGGTTCTAGTATGACAGATCTTATCACTCGCATCATCGCCTTTGATCGCCTTGATTACCGCTTCAAAAGAGTTCACCTGGATCTATCTTGGCTTGAGAGTGGGAGGTGGAGGAAAGTCACTCTCTATTCCTGGGAGCGTTATTGGAGAAGGGAGATCCCTAGGTCTTGATAGGATTCTCCAAATCCATTGCACCCAACCAAAACAAATTAATTGTATCTTAGAGAAAATAATATAATTTGGTTTATATATTACTAGGGTTATAAATAAATAAATACACAAGTGCCTCTTATTATTTATTTAATCCTTATGAAACACCATGTCAAATAATAATAATATTATTATTATTATTTCTAAACATGTTCTTAACTTACGAATTAAATTAAATATTATTTAATTAAATAATATTCAATATTTATTATTTCTCACCAGACCATTAAACTCATTCCTCAATTTCTTCACAATATTTATCGGTCCATGAATAATGACTGCTTATTTATTAAATAAATATCACTTCATTATTCACTAATAAATAAATAAATACTATATTAACTAAATAGAAAATAAATATTTATTAAATATTCTACTCACATTATATTCTCTTGAATAACTGGTGACCGAATAAATGTAATCAAACAAACATGAATAATTATTAAACCATGTTCAAGAATAATATTTATTCAACTTGTTAAATAATAAATAATCTTATTATTATTTAACTGAGATTTTGGATACACTTAGTGTGTGTCCCTCTAGGCCTCTTTTTTAGTGGAATTGGGTGAAATAGCCTAAAGTTCAAGGTTAGAATCAAGCAACATGACAAGGCACCCATAGAGAAATAAGTTAGTGCCACAATGATATAATACCTCATATAAATTCTTACTATGTATTATAATCTCTTTATCACAATATCTCTAATCAAATATGTTGCATGCTAGTGCCATTAATCTATATTCTCAACGTATCTTTCTTTGAATTCTCAGAAATTGAACTTACATATAGAACACCATGGCCATGGATTTATTTAGGCTATATCATTTCCATAAAATTTCCAGAGATATTAACTTCCTTTAAAGAACATAAGGGACAAGGCCTTTCCTACATTATTCATTAATTCGGTATTACTCATGATGCACCCAACGTATCATACCTCACCACAAACATCTATCGACATGGTTTTCATCAATGCATCAAAATATGAAACTCATAATACTTATTAATAATAATCTTAAAGTATAAGGATCAATAAACACATTCATAGATAGAAATATCCAATGATTCATATAAATGTGGATTTCCTACTGGTGGGTCTCGTTCTCAAAATATCCTAAACTGGATATTACCAAGGGTGTACACTGTGAGAAAGTGCCTCAAAGTCCTATGATTCACCACCCCTGATATCCTATAACATTTTGTGTCCCTAAAATTATATCATCCATCTATAGAACATATATTTTATAATATTTTCATAGCACTTCTGGGCTCTCATCATAATGGGGAACTGCTATGACCTTTTAGTGAGGTAGCTACTCTTGAAACATTATCACATACTATATTATTCATAAGAATAATAATGATGTGATAATAAGTTTATTAATATTCAAAATGATGAATATAGATTATCATAAAGTACACATAAGTTGTTTCTAGGGCACTAAATCCAACAGACACCCACTTGCACTAGAGCCAACTACTAACAACCATCGTTCTATTAGCTCTCACATGATACTCATTCTTTTACTAAGACATGCCTTTAGTCAATGGGTCTACCACATTCTCTTCCATGGGTACTCTTCTTAATGTAACTTCACCCATTTGATAAAAATCCATTAAGAGGCGATACTTGTGGAGTATATGCTTTATCTGTTGGTGTGACCTTGGATATTTTTCAAGATAAACTACTGAATTATTATCTCAATACAATGTGATATGGTCTTTACTACTAGGTACCACATCAATTTTCTGGAAAAAAAAAATTTGAATCCAAATGGATTCCTTAGATGTATCATTATCAGCTATATACTCATAATCCACTGTATAATCAACAATAACCGGTTTCTTTGAACTCTTCCATCTCACAGCTCCTCCATTAATATAGAAAACATATCATGATTGTGACTTCATATTATTCTTATCTATCCAAAAATTAGCGTCAATATAACCCCTGATGACTAGCTCCTTGTCTCTTCCATACACCAAGAATGTATCCTTAGTTCTTCTTAGATACTTAAGGATAGACTTAATAGTAGACCAATGATGTTCTCCTAGATTATCTTGATATCTACCTACCATGATCAATATATAGGTAACATAAAGTATAGTACATAACATGGAATACACGATTGATCCTATCACAGAAGCGTATGGGATCTTACTCATTCTCTCTTTCTCATATTATGTCTGAGGAAACATTTTCTTAGAAATATGTAAACTATAGGAACCAATCCCCTCTTGTATGGTTCCATACTAAATATATTTAGTATCTAGTTAACATATTCACTTTTACTTAGTCCATGAAGCCTCTTAGATCTATCATGAATGGTCCTGATCCCTCGAATATAGGTTCTTCACCTAATTCCTTCATAGAGAAACACTTGTTTAACCAGCCCTTAATAGACTGTAGGAATGGTATGTCATTTCAAATAAATAATATGGAATCAACATATACTACAAGGATAATAACTTCATTCCAACTAAACCTCTTGTAAACAAACAAATCACATTATTTCTTAATGAAACCAAATTCTTTTATGGATTCATAGAATTAAATGTTTCATGACCTGGATGCTTGATTTAATCCATAAATGGATCTTTGTAACTTGAAAATACTTTTGGAATCACCTGGAGTCACAAACCCTTCTGGTTGTGTCATATAGACATCTTCCTGAAGGTTCTCGTTAAGGAATTCAGTTTTGACATCCATCTGTAAAATATCATAGTCATGGTAAGCTGTTATAGCAAGTAGAATTATAATATATTTAAACATGGAAACTGATGAAAAGGTTTCATCATATTCAATTTCTTGACATTGTTTAAACCCTTTATCCACTAGCCTTACTTTATAGGTATTTACTTTACCTTCTATTTCTAGTTTCCTCCTGAATACCCATTTTCATCCAATGGTATTTACATCAATTGGTGCATCAACCAAAATCCAAACTTGGTTTTGATACTTGGAATCCATTTTAGAATTCCTAGATTATTTCCATATTGTATCTTCTGATATCCCTATTTCCTCCTTGTAGAAGAGAGTTTCATCATTGTCAACCAATAATGAGTCACCAACTTAAATGAATAGACCATATCTCCATGGTTCTCTTACTTATCATACACTCCTAAGTAGTACTTGTGTTTTAGGAACTACGTATTCCATTGGGAAATGTGGAATATGTTCCTATACCAACTCTTTTAGATATTGGGCATCAATTTCATCAAATTCAATATCCCCCCCCCCCCCACTATCCTTTTTGAGGGTTTTCTCCCTCTCAAGAAATATGGGTTGGTTGGAAACAATCACTTTATTATCTAAGGGGTTGTATAGGTAGTATCCTTTTGTTTCCTTGGGATACCCTATAAAGATAGAATTTGTTCCTCGGGGTACTGGTTTTTTTCCTGATAAGGCCTTAACAAACTCCTCGCAACCCCATACACATGTGTGCGACAAAAAAAGTTTCTTTCCACTCCATAGCTCAAATAAAATTCCATTTTCCACTTTAGTTGGTACTCAGTTTAATGTCTATGTCATAGTTTGTAATTCATATCCCCAAAAGGATAATGGAAGATCGGTATGAATCATCATTGAACTTACCATTTCTAACAAAGTATGGTTCCTCCTTTCACTAACACCATTCCATTGTGGTGTGTAAGGTGGGGTGAGTTGAGATAGAATCCCAAACTATTATAGAAATTCAATGAACTCTTGGTTAAGATATTCACCACCTCGATCTAATCAGAGCTTATTTATCTTATTTACAAGATGATTCTCTACTTCATTCTTGAATTCTTTGAATTTCTCAAATGACTTGAATTTATACCTCATTAAGTAGATATAACCATATCTACTAAACTCATCAGTAAAATTTATGAAGTAAGAATATACACCTCTAGATTCTACTAGAAATGGTCCACACACTTCAATGTGTACCAATCCTAGAAGATCTGTGGACCTTTCACCATATCCACTAAATGGTGTTTTGGTCATTTTTCCCTTATAAACAAGCATGACATATTTCAAGTGGTTTTAGCTCAGATGAGTCTAAATAACCATCTTGAAATAGCTTTTTCAAATGCTTCTTGTTTACATGAACAAGACAGTGATGCCATAACTGGGTGTTATATGAGTCATGTGAACATGATTCATTATCAATTTCAAACACTTGGTTTTTATAACTTAATACATAAATACCATTATTTAAATGTGTCATACCATAACATATGTTGTCCTTCTAAAAGAAAAAACTTTTATTCTGAAACATTAAAATAAACCCATCTACATCAATATATGATACAAAAATTATGTTCTTGGTAACCTTCAGTACCAAATAATTATATTTTAAAACCAAAATCATTCTCATTGGCAATAAAAGGTGGTAGTCGCCAATGGATAGGGTGTCTACCTCACACTATTATTAGCTCGTAGATCCACCATTCCTTTAGAAATCTTTTAGAATTTACTTGGTTACAATATTTGGATACATGTGAGCACCAAAATTTATATCTAATACCCAATGTGTAGATATTGAAATATTACACTTGATAACAAATGAACCTTTAGCTTCCCCTTTCTCTTTGATGCAGTTCCTCTTCTAGTGGTTAGGCTTTCCACATGAAAAACATACATCCCCCTTTTCCTTGACCATTCTTTGGATCTCCCTCCTCTTAGAAGGACGATGCTTAAGAGCTGTAGACTTTTTATGATCCTTGGTCCCATTTTCCTCGTTATTCCTTTTCTATTTCACCATAAGGATCTCAGTTTTATCAAGCCTCATGTCCTTATACACTTTTCAAATCAAAGTAATAAGTTTCAAAAGACTCTTCTCGTTATTTATCATACTATAATTAATAATAAAATTAGAGAAGGTCTTGGTTAGTGATGAAATTATGATATCTTTATGAATCTCATCTGGGAATTTAATCTCTAATATGTCTAATAATTCAATGTATCCAATAATATTGACTACATGCATCTCAACTGTGTAGACTCTCCAAGATTAGTTGTAAAAAAAGCATTAAAGATATCGTACCTATCTTGTCTTTCCTTCTTTTGATATAGATCTTGAATGTGAGACAACATTCTATATACATCCTTGTCTTCATCTTGCTTCAAAATATCATTGACCATGAATGATATCATGAAACAATGAACATCTTCAGCATCATTCAGATGTTTCTCATAGAGAGATATCTCTTCATCACTTGTCTCGTTACCATGTGCAATAGGAACAGGTTCTTCTAGTACCTAAAATTTCCTCTCAAGGGAGAAGATAACGCGTAAGCTCCTTTGACACTCTTGGAAATATATTCTAGTAAGAAGGTTATCCTTCCAAAGTATGGATCACAATGATATGTTTGAAATAATTTTAATGTTGTTTCTACAAATAAGATGAG
This sequence comes from Viscum album, assembly GCA_963277665.1. Lineage (NCBI taxonomy): Eukaryota > Viridiplantae > Streptophyta > Magnoliopsida > Santalales > Viscaceae > Viscum > Viscum album. Next base: position 1,967,457,458 of record OY728138.1, read on the forward strand.
AAGAATTTTAGCACTTTAACTGATAAAGTTTAGAAAAATAAATAAATATTAAATTTATTAGTCTCACACTATTTTATCAATACCTAATAGCCCACACAATTGGCTTCATAATATCCTATTGATTAGATATTCTAGTGGAAAAGATCTATATTCCACTTCTCATTACCCCAACATTGGTTAGTCAAGAAACTTTAATGGTTTTAGTTAGGCATTTCAAATGTTAGCTACATTAACTCACAATTCCTTGATTAGTTGAGTGCACTCCCTAAACTTGAAATCCTTAAATTGGATTTCTTCAACCCTTTCCTCTTAGTTACACCAATTATTACTTTGAGAGTTAACCCTTAATGTGAATTAAGTTAAGTTAACCCAAAATATCAAGTTAGAATTCCTAGATAATTGAAAGCACCCCAACTTTGGATGGTTAAGCACTTTAAACTATGGTTCGATTTTAACTGATGTAGTGGAAGGCTATACCGACTTAATATATATTATTGATAGATTTTTCCTTTAAGCATAAATTTACAATTATTATATTTATCACATTCTTTTTAATATTAAGTGGATTTACTTAGGTGATTAACCATGTATTAGATAATATTAATACATAATCCAATTTATTTTAGTTTTATATTGCATGCTCATTAATTTCATTAATTCATGTGATTACAACAAAACATCTATACTAAAATTACCAAGTAACTTTATAGAAATAAAATAATAAAGACGTATGATCATGAGATTTTACTAAGGGTTAGTTTATCTATAAGTTGATAAACTAACCATTGATCTAGGGAAAAAACCTTGACCAAATTATGTTTCGTGTTATAGCTTTCCACCTTTCCACCTATGTATCTCTCTTGAATTGATTTCACCTTGGATCCAAACTTAAACCGCCACCACTAGCTTAGGAGCTCCATCTATTACATATGATTTTACTCACACGCGGGTGAGGGAAAAAGGGTTTACATTAAATAAACCATGGGAACACTGGCCTTTTAATAATAAGATGAGAGAAGGCACGCATGCCAAAATTTTAATTTAATAATAAATTAAATTAAATCAATCACATACGAAGTTTTTTTCTGTTCTCATGATTATCCACATGCATGCAACAAATTATGCATTTAATAAAACTAGAATTCAATTCTTAATCATTATTATTTAAGATAAATCACACTCGAATCAATTAATTATCATATTTAATAAATCAATTATTTTATCTTAATTCTCATCCAAATTTCCTTGATATTCTCATCCATTATAATTTTAAACAAATTAAATAAATTTATTTAAAATTAACTATGTACATAAATGTACCTTTGAGGAAACATGGTGAATACCCATACAAATCTACCAAATATGTATTATACTTGTATATTGTTTACTCTTGTAATATATGGCATAAAAAATTATCATCTAATTTCATGACATGTAGTATCAAATTAATGATTACATGAATTACATGATTTTTAAGTCACATGTTATGTTTCAATGCATGTAGAGTAACAGCTATAATACAACTCATACATGATATAAATATCTGAAAATTATGTAGATGTTAATTAATAATTTATATATTAAAATATTAAAACCCATCACATGGTGTGTCCAGTCTATTTAATGACCAAATTAAAGCACATGTCGTTAAGGTTTACACAATATAATAAATAAATTTTAAATCTATGTAATTTAGCATAAGTACAAGGCATGAATAAGAGAGTTATATGGTGTGTACATCTCTCACTGTGTATCTGAGGCACACACCTAGGTACTCGGCATGTAAATTGTGCCTCAGAAAAAAAATGTAGTACACAACATGTACAATGGTCTACACAGCATGTGGTCTCCCTATTACATGGACACCAGTCAGGTAGGCCGTGTATGGTAATACACGGCCTGTATATGACTCAAAGGGACTACATTTTGTGTACGTGGTCTACACAAAATATACTCCAGTTAACTGTGAACCACCCTGGCTCGGTAAACACACAATGTTAGAAATAAATATGTTTTGTGTCATAAATTCACATGGTTTGAATTAATTACCGAATTAATTCCTAATGCATTCAATATAATTACACGGCGTGTAACTCGGATTACACAGTGGTTACTTCTATGTTATCTATCCAAGTTCATTGTCACCTCTAGATGGGATCTTTGATTTTATTTCATTCATAAAATTAATCGTATTTATTAGATTTGTGAGAAATGAATGAGGAAGAAGAAGATCTCACAATTTGGATTAAAATAATGATTAAACTTGAACTGAAAACTAAATCACAAATTCGTAAATCAATAAACGATATTTAAGTAATTATAAATGATTATATGACTTCTCTTATACCACTTTTAGGTTCCAGACATAGTGGAAGCATGTGATGGGTTGTGCCTAACTTTTATTTTTTCCATTATCGATGATCAATCTGAGATTTACACAATGAAAAACGTCATGATCTATGTAATTGAATCAAAGAAAATAGAAAAGATATATAATTCCAAAACCATAGATAAAATCATCACTTGTTATTTATAACTAATTTAATCAGTTAAATAATTACCTTGATGTAATTCTTTCTTCATTGATGAATTTGACAATGGATCTATGTTGTATGGTCATTTTATTGTAGGAATAAAAATAGATTCCTTTTAGCGGTGATCGACATGTGATTCAAAAATCCCCAAACATCGTAATAGGATTATTTGGGTGCTAGCACGGTATATCTTATCACTTGCATCATCCTCCTTTGATTTCCTTGAGAACAGCCTCCAAAGTGCTCTCCTGGATATCCCTTATCTTGAGAGTGGTAAGTGGAGGAAGGTTGCTCTCCATTCTTAGTAGTGTTCTAGAAGAAGGGAGCTCTATAGGTCTTGAGAGGATTCTCCAAATCGATTATGCACAACAAGAACAAATTAATTGTCTCTTAAAAAAATAATATAATTGGGTTTATATATCACTAAAGTTAGAAATAAATAATTTCACAAATTATCCCTATTATTTATTTAATACATATAAAACCCCATGTCAAATAATAATAATATTATTATTATTATTTCTCTAAATGAGCTTAACTTTCATATTAAATTTAATATTATTTAATGAAATAATATTCAATATTTATTATTTCTCCTCGGACTATTAAAATCAGTTCACCATTACTCCACAGTATTTATCGGGCCTTGAATAATGAATATTATTTTTTAAATAAATATCATTGAATTATTTTTTAATAAAAAATAAATATTTTCTTCACTAAATAGAAAATAAACATTTATTAAATATTATGCTCACATTATATTCTATTGAATAATAGATGATGGGATAAATGCAATCAAGAAAACATAAATAACTATTAAACCACATGCAGGAATAATATTTATTCAAATTTTTAAATAATAAATAATAATATTATTATTTAACTGATATTCTAGATACACTTAGTGTGTGGCCCTCTAGGCCTCTTTTTCAGTGGCATTAGGAGATGCAGCCTAAAGTCAAAGGTTAGATTCTAACAACACACCAAGGTACCCATAGGGAAAGAATTTAATTTTCTAATGACATAATATATCATACAAATGATTACTATGTAATATAATCCCTTTATCAAGATATCTATACTCAAGAAGGTTGCATGCTGGTGTCATCAACCTATATGCTCGATGTCTCTTTCTTTAACTTCCCAAAAATTGAAATTGCCTATATAAAATCATGGCCATGGATTTATTTTGGTTATATCACTTCTATAAAAGGGATGGATATATTAACTTCCATTAAATAATGAAAGGGACAAATCCTTTCTTTCATTATTTATTATTGCAATATTACTCATTACACACCCAACGTATCCTACCTCACCATAAACATTTTTCATCATGTTTTTCATTAATAAATCAAATTACGTGACTCATAATACTTATTAATAATAATCATAAAGTCTATTGATCAATAAACATATCCATAGATAGTAATATACAATGATACATATAAATGTGGATTTTCTAATGGCGGTTATCATTCTCATAATATTCTACACTGGATATTACCAATGGTGTATACCATGCGAAGGTTCCTCAAAGTCTTATGAGTCTTGATCCTTGATAGCATGTATCATTTTTGTCTCTTAAATAATATCATATGGCTATAGATCATATATTTAAGAATAATTTCATAGCACTTCTGGGTTCTCATCATAGTGGGGAACTACTATGACCTTTTAGTGAGACAACAACTCTTGGAACATTATCACATACTATGTTACGTAGAAGACAATCATGATATGATAATAAGTTTATTAATATTAAAAACTATGAATAAAAGTTATCATAAAGTATAAAAAAGTTGGTTCCAGGGCACCAACTCTAACATAATCTGCGTCACTAAAAGCCATATCACAGATCGTCATCGCTGAGTGATTATCTAGCTCTCAAAATTCGTCATGGTATGAACACCAAGACATCGTTGATGAACACCAAAGCAGATGATATAAAGCACTGTGATCGGGTATAAAGCCACCATACATCAACGACTCAAGATGGACACATTCTTGATTGAAAACATCCAACCCAACAATTAATAATTCCACACCTTCATGGGCCACCTGCAATGTTATTCAGTAATAAGATGGATATACAACAGATTGCCTCCAAAGACGATAGCCTTGAAAGTGACCAGAAATACCATCAAAAAATACATCAATCGGGAGCCTTATTTACGATCAGAATGATGCCTATAAATTAAACGTTTTATGGTGGGGGAGGAAGCTCCAACTGAGAGATCCCAATGATGGGATATCTCTCACCCAATAAGGAAGATATTAGTGGAGAAACCCTTGATCAGGAACGAGTGGGAAAAAATGGATTGTTATGTGTTTTATTTAATAAATTTTTTAAAAAAATTAATTTTTTTAATTTACTTTGATTTGATTTAAATTTAAATATAAAAAATAAATTATCTTTTATATAGGGAGTATCAATCATATATGTAAATATATCAAATATAGTAATGATTTAAATTATTTTTTTATAAAAAATATTTCTATGTTTTTTAAATGAAGAACATTAAAAAATATAAACATAATTGATATTTAGAGAAAATTGGAAATTAAAATCAATTAATGAGATATTTTTAATAAGTCCATAAAAAATGGATATTAACTTTGGTCATAAAAATAAAAATATAAAAATATGGTTTCTCTTTATTGGTTATCGATAAAATCTTTGTTATTATTGAATGGTTTTTTATAATAATTTTTATTAATGGTAAAATATTTTTTGGTAATTGTTATTATTACTAAAAAATTAATGTTTTGGTAAAAAAATGTTGGTATTAGTATGATAAAGCAATAGATTTTACCATTGGTAAAAGATATGTAGTTATTTACTGAAAATTAAATTTTTATTGAAAGAAAGGAACAACATACAAGAGAACCAAAAAGGAAAAAGATAGAGACATTAACGTGGCTAAAAGTAATGAATACCAAGGGAGTATCCCTATATAAATTGGTGATATGCCATCAGAAAAGAGCCTGTGGTGTTGTAAATAGTGATACCCCCCTCTTCTCTACCCACCCAGGCTAAACCATCAGCCATACAATTCTTTTCTCCCCATATATACCCAACAGAAATGCCCTAATTGAAAAAAAAATATACACTTTCTAAAATAATAAGCAAGCTACCAGGGAGGATCTGCTTCCCCTTAAATAAATCTCACAAGGGTTTTATAATTCAACAAGATTTCTTCAAGCATCATGTTGAAACTATCACACAATGAGATTCCCATAGATAAGGCTTTAATCTCTGCACCCAAAGAATAACCCAAACCATACGCAGTACTGAAACCAAACACGACTGAACCTATAAAATCCCTTACCATTCCACCACCCTACATCTCTCCCTCCATGAGAGATACATAAACATTAAGATTTAGACCACTTCTTGGATGGATCCAGCAAATTACATCATCCATGAATGTGGAGAGGATCCATGATCAAAGATGATCTTGGAAGAAACCTACATAAGAAAGCTGACCTCCTTCCACCATGAATCAGCACCCCCAGCTCAGCAATCTGCAACTTCATGCGCATCTGGAGAAAAATGGGGGAACATCTCGAACCATTCCTCACTGTATTCCTAGCTTCCAAAATATTCCAACATAACACCACAAAAATGAGACCCCATACCTTCTTCTCTAATTCTTGTGAGCCTGAACCCTGGAACCATTCAGATAGGAGATTATCCATGGTATACCCATCTCCAGTGGAATAAATTCTGAGACCCATCATAGCCCAAATCCCAATCGCACAACTACTTTGTATGGAAAGGTGCTCTACAGATTCAAGGTGGGATTTGTCACAGTAAAAACATCAAGAGGTATTGCTAACACCATTTCTCTAGATGTTCTCATCCATCGAAACTTCCTGATTCCTATCCCGCCAAACAAGGAAGTCCATTTTGGTAGGGATTTCATGGCACCATAGCTTCAGAACCCAATCATCCATCTCACCCTATTCATGAATCATGACTTTGTAGTCACCACTTTTGAACTTCCCATAAGACAAACCTATACAACAGAAATTATCTGGTGAGTCAACCAAGCAGATGTTGTCAAAAAAATATTTATGGTCATCATTGAGGATGGTGTTCATCAGTCTTGGGTGATCACTAGCCTCCTTAAAATAATGGTTTGGGGTAGGAAACCCTAATAAATAGAGGCTCTCTCACACCTAGTTATCCTTCAAAAGATTAATTTCACCTCTTCCAACCATCCAATGAGTATGATCTTGGAGGACCTTCAGATGCTTCATCATACTCTTGGATAATCTAGAAAACATTCTGCTTCTATGAGACCAATCCACTCAGTGTTCTCTATATCTGTGCTGCATAAATATGCCCCAAAGAGATGATCCTTCAATAATTTCCCACATGATTTGAGCCTGCATGGATTTCATTGTTTCATAAATATTATGAATGCCGACACCCCCCTCTCTAACTGTTTTGGCCATAATTTCCATGAAGCCCAGTGGCATCGACCCTTCTGTTTGGCATCCGAACGGAAAGTCGTCATAATATTTTCCATCTTATTGATGGTAACCTTGGGCAGATTGATGATAGATAAGATGTGAATTAGAATAGAAGTTAACACACTATTTATCAGAGTAACCCTCCCTCCAAAAGAAAAGAATTTGTTTTTCTAGTTGCAAATTCTCTCCATGATCTTGTTGATAAGATCATCAAATAGAGACTTTCTAACATGACCATTTTATATAGGGGAACCAAAGTAAATCATTTGAAGTTTCCATCTTTGAATACCCAAAATATTCTAAAAAGATCCAATGCACCTTGTAGGACACTTGTTGGGAATGAAGACATTTCTTTTCCTTAGATTGATGATTTGGCCGCTAAGATTACCATAGGTCACATGGTCCTCAAATTGATATGTTGGTATTGAATGATCAATACCAATAGATATATCAGTTGGTAAAAAAATTGTTGGTGTTTAAAATTAATACCAATAAAACTTAATATCTATTGGAATTTCCCATTTTTACCGATAAATATATTTTTTGTTAATAAATTTATTTTCGTATTAATCATTTTTTGTAGTGGGAGTTTTCTTGATTTTGATGATAGCGATGAGGGAACTGAGCACAGGGTGGAGGTACAAAGTAGTCAAGACATTGTGTCGGGGGTGTGCTCGAGGTAGCATTGATTTTCCAAAGTGTCATTCACCACGTGATATCCTAGTCGATGTGAGTACTATATATTCTCGTTCGGAGGATCCAAGTGACACTATTCTCTTGAAGGATATATGATGCTGAGTATTATCTCCACAACACTGTGAGGACATCGTAAAAGGGATGGATTTCTTCTTACAACTCATTCAGTTATTTTCTGACATGGAGTTGAAACAGGTATGGTAGGGGGTTTTGGTGGATTGGTTACCACACTACCATTTAGTTTTGAATTTCATGATTATGCCTTTACATATTTATTATTATTATGGAATACACTTGTATAATTGAGTACATCAAGATAAGGACACAATGGTGGTGTACTACTGAGTCTTGTACTCACACTCTACTCAAGCATTTCTATGCACTGGTAGATTTCATGAGATACCCGACAAAGGGCAAGGGCCCTATGGTGGATGGCTGAGCAGGTGGAGTATGGAGTTAGAGAAGACAAGGAAAAATACCAGAGGACCCCACAATTATTTTATTTATCATATGTTTTATTTATTCTAGATAGGATTTTCACATTGGGAGATACTTTTTTTATGACATGTATGCCATTTACTTTTCTGCATGATTACTCTCATTATTTATATATTTTCATTATTTATTATTGATCTAATGAAATGATACTGAGGGTATAGTCTCCCCCATTGACGGACTTAGACCCTCACTGCCAGTTGACAAACTCTTCCATATAGGGAGGTGGGCATGAGGTCATCTGACATTCCAGCTTGAACCTAGTGATTCGGGTTGGGATGTTACAAGCATGCACCTGATAGTATTTTAATCTTCGATCAGAAAAAGTTTCCCTCTAAGTTTAATTTAAATTCCATGGAACTAGATCTTTAAGATCATGTTGGTTCTCATCCTTTTCTCCCATTGACATAAACAAATGGATCACATGCACTAAACTTTATACTCAATCGTAACATTGGAGCACAATTAGAAGGTGCCTCGAATTCCTGAGTCTTGACCCTTGATAGCATGTATAATTTTTGTCTCTCAACTAACATCATCCATCTATAGAACCTATATTTAAGAATAGTGTCATAGCACATCCAAGTTCTCATCATAGCGGGGAACTACTATGACCTTTTAGTGCGACAACTACTCTTGGGATATTATCACGTACTATGTTATGCAGAAGAACAATCATGATGTGATAAGAAGTTTATTAATATTAAAAAATATGAATATAGGTTATCAAAAAGTATACAGAAGTTGGTTCTAGGGTACCAACTCCAACATAATCTCTGTCACTAAAATCGAGATCACAGATCATTGTCCCTAGGTGATTATCCAACTCTTGAAAGTCATTGCGGTGTGAACACAAGTACATCACTGATGAACTACAAAAAAGATGAGATAGAGAACTCATGATTGGATCTGAATCCATGAGACATAAACAACTCAAGATAGACACATTCTTCATCAAAACATCCAACCCGGTGATGATGAAGTCCACACATTTTTGGGCCAGCCACAACACCGTCTGAAAAGAAGATGGATTTTCAACTGATCGCCTCCAAATTTGAGAGCCTCAAAAATGACCATAACTTCCATTGAAACATCCATCAATTAAGACCCTCATCAACGATCAAAATTAACCTTGTAAATTAAAGATTCACTACTACAAAATCAGGTTATAGCCACGGTTTTAAACCATGTCTATAGGTTCAAAAACTGTGGCTATAGGCTATAGCCACGGTTCCCACAACAGTGGCTGGTATTGGCGTGGCTATAGGGTAAAACCTATAGCCCCGGTTCCCAACCATGGCTATAGCCCTTTAGACATGGTTTGAACTGTCACTATAGCCTTATAGCCACAGTTCCAACTGGGGAAACAAACCTAAATCCACGGTTTTCAACCCGTGGTATAGGCTAAAATCACTCATCTCCTATAGCCACGGTTACAACTGTGGATATAGAAATATAGACATAGTTGCAACCATGGTTTTAGACCTATATAAATGGTTTAAAATTGTGGCTATAGGCCTACACATTTTGTAAAAAAAACCAGCATCGTTCAGCCGGTGCTGGCCCCTTGCATCCTCCCCACCGCACCCTACAAATCCCCCCCCCCCCCACTCTCCCCCTTGCACCCCACCTGCACCCTAAATCACCCCATGCACCCCTCCCTCTACATCCCCCCTTCCCACCCTAGATAGACCCCACTCACACCCCCCCCCCTGAACAGACCCCCCCCGGATAGACCCCCCCCAGACAGCCCCACCCCCCCCCCTCTTGGACACCCCCAGGACAACCCCACCTGGACAGCAACCCCCCCCCCCCCACTAGACACCCCTTTCACCCCCACCCCCTGTTAGACACCCCTTGCACCCCCCCCCCCTATTGGACACCCCCCAGGACAGACCCCCCCCTGCAGACCCCTCCCTCCAGGAGACTGGACACCCCCCTACATAAACCCCCCTCCCCGCTGGACAGCCCCCCTGTAGATCCCCCCTCCTAGACAGACCCAAGACAACCCCCCCCCCCCCCCCAGAGAGACCCTAGACACCCCTCAGACCCTGGACACTCCCTAGACAGACCCTGGACACCCCCCCAGACAGACCCTGGACACCCCCTAGACAGACCTTGGACACCCCCCGGACAGACCCTAGACGCCCCCCCCCCCCACACCCAGACCCTAGACACCCCCCCAGACTCTGGACAGATCCCCCTGGACAGCCCATACCTCCACTCCCCTGAACAGACCATGGACCCCCCCCCCCTCCATACCCCCCCCCATACCCTGGACACCCCCCAAACCCTGGACAGATCCCCTTGGACAGCCCAGACCTCCACTCCCCTTGACAGCCACCCCCCACCCTCCTGGACAGACCCAGGAATCCCCCCACCACCAGACCCCCCAGTCCTGCCCCCCCCCCCCACCCTGCCTGTTTCCCCTCCCCCTGCCCCTGCCAGCCCCCACGTTCACCCCCCCCCCCCCCCACCATCACCCACTTGCACCCCCTTCCAGTCCCCTCCCCCTTCCAGTTTCCCCCCTGCCACCCCCCCCCCCCCCCGCCATTCCCCTCCAAATTAAATTATACACGAAAGCTACTTACATAATAAGAATTAAAAAAATCAAAATATAAAAAAACACATAACTTCACTTACATGAGTATCCCTATAAGAAAAACTATCAAATAAGTCTGGAACCAGCTCAAAAGTACCTACAACACAAGGTAGAACATAGTAGTGCCCATCCCCTAAAATTATAGTAAAACAAAACATCTTAGAATATTTGAAAAGAATATAACTCAATAAACAAGAATAGTGCAGCCCCCCCTGCTGGACCCCCTGGACAGCAGCCCCCCCCCCCCCCCCACACTTCTGGACCCCCCTGGACAGTATCCCCCCTGGACCCCCCTGGACAGCATCCCCCCCCCCCCCGAACGAAACCCCCCCCCCCCCACCATGCTGGACCCCCTGGACAGCCCCCCCCCCCATGCTGTACCCCCCTAAACAGGATCCACCCCCCGGACCCCCTGGACAAAAACCCCCCCTGCTGGACCCCCCTAAACAGCTCCCCCCCCCCTCGTGATGGACCCCCTGAACAACTCCCCCTGCTAAACCCACTGGATAGCATCCCCCCCCCCCCCAATACTTTGGATGCTTCTTAAGGTTGAGGCTGGGAGATGCTGGGTTTATCCAATATATACTTACAGAGATTCTCAAAGTGGGGTTATAGGTTTCTTATGGAGGATTTAGGTGGTGAGGTTGTTAGTTTTGTGTTGCTGTTTGGAATTATATGACCTTTGAAGATGGGTTTCAGCTGGGGGTGTTACTGTTTGGATTTTTCTACATTATTTAGTACAGGATACACTAACATGGTGCATGGTGCTGGTTGGTTTTGGATTTCTACTATGGTTGGTAACATGTTTTGGGTGCATAGGGGTTGGATTTCTGGTGTTTCTTCTTTGTTTTGGATTACTATTGTAGGCTTATGGTTCTCTCGATTGTCTAGTGTGGTGGATATAGTTTGGGGTAGGTCTTGAGGTGGTGGTTTTGAGTAAGTTCAATTGGCTTGTTCTCAGTTTCCCCATATTATGTATCTGGTTGTTGATGGTGTAGGGATTTCTATGGTGGATGTTCTAAAATTACCTTGAGATGCTGGATGTTGCAGGTTGGGAGGCATGTTTCTGGTAGATGGGTGGTTCTCTTTCTAGGGTGGGTGCATGTTTACTACTTGTTGGGTCTAGAGGTGTTGGATTCAGGGTGCGTATTAGCTCACATTTGGATCAGGGACTACTTGGGGATTCTTTAGGTTGTATGATGGGTTAGTCGTGGGTAATGCGGGGCACTTTGGATGGATGGTACTAGTTGACTGCTGGTTTTTTAGACTTTCTTATGGTGGGGTGGTCCATTTTGATGCAAGGTGTTCAGATGGTGATGGATGGGGCCAGATGGTGGTCTGGGGATGATTTGGTTTCTAGCTAATATTTTGGGTGTTTTGTCTACTATAGGTGCTTATTATGGTTGGATCTGCTGTGGTTTAGGGTTCTTGTGCAAGTAGGTTTTGGTGTAGTGGCTATTAGTTGGCATGGTTGTCTAGCGTTCTTTCACTCTAGGCTCTGTTTGGATAGGGATGATGGTCTGGTTGGTTGATGTTGGTTGTGGGGCTGGGGGTTCAGTGGTTCTATTTATTTGGATAAATCTGTACTTTTGGATGGGTGATGGATTTTGTCAACTTGTGTGTGGGTGGGTGGGTGGGTGGGTGGGTGGGTGGTTGTGAGTGATTTCATGAATGTGTGTGTTGTTGTTTTCTATCATTTGTGACTACTTCTTTTTGGGTTTTTATATTTCTCCTTTAGCCGCCTTGTTTCCTTGGTTATACTTCCCTTAGGAGTGCTTGTTGGTTTTGTGCTTGGGAGCTTCTACGATTCCTTCTGCTAGTTTGTAAGTGGTGCATATGCTGGGATCTTATGCTATTTGGTGGGTTTCTAGTGTGATATTGATATGATACAATATATATATATATATGGGGTATTCATTAGATGAAATGTGGAAACACAAGTGATGTAATTTTTAAAAATGGAAATTAAAAGAAGTGAAAAGGAAATAAAAGGGGAAGGGGGCTGGTGAGGGCTGGAACTGGTGGTTGAGGCTGTTTTACAGGTGGATGAGGGCTGGCATGAGTGTTTTGTAGGAGGCTGGGGGGTGGTGGCTGGTGTGGTGATCCTTTTGAGAAGTAGGTGAAAATGTTTTAAATCCTTGATCAAGTTTATTGGGTCATGACTAATGGTATGAGAAAATCATACCAAGGATGGCCCAGAACACTCTAAGGTGTTGGGTTCTTCCACACATTGACATGAGGCTCACAAAGACTAAAATGTCCTTCTTGCAGGGCTAAGATGTCTCCAGTTTCTAGTTTAAATCCCTTATTCAATGAGACTATGATAAAAAATGGAGATATATATCCCTTTTAGGGTTAATGGGAGATTATTGGAAACCCAAGTCACTCAAGTAATGAAAGGTGGTTTATGGGTTAAGGTGATCAAAAATATAATGGAGGTGCCCCATTCTCTGGTTGATTGGTGCTAGGATCTTGTGGTACTTTGAAAAAGAGTGATGATGTATGATGGATTACACATTATAACATCATTTAGTGGGGATGTATCTATCATACAGCTTAACATCATGTGACAAGATTTTTTCCTCACAGTTTAATTTTATGTGGTAAGGAAATTTTTCATGCAGTATAGCATCATGTGGTAAAGTAATTTTTTCTAATCTAAATGGTCCCCCTTATCATTTTCCATAATGGAAATCTAGGTTCCCTGGTCTCACATGATAAATGATCAGTGGGAGAAATCGGGGAAAACTAGGAAGTTTGTTAAGTTGTGCGAGAGTGGGTCTCATATGGCTTACTACATAGGTCCAATCCGTATGATGTTTGGAGATGAATTTTTATCGTCTTACATGTTGTGATTGAACACATTATTAAAGATTTATTTTACCATATTTATCCTATGATGGAAGTAATAATGTTTTATGTTGTTCTTGTGTAAAATATACCTATACAGGTCTAACTTGTATGCAGGGAGGGATCATTTTCATGTTGATTGTTGTAAATGGTCCCAAGATTGGAGATTCAATTGGACCCAAATATCCTATAATGAAAGAAATATAGCAACATGAATTTCTTGAATGGGAAACTATCTATACAAGTCTTCCCCATACATAGATAGGGGCATTGTTCCCATTAATTATTATAGCTGGACACGAGATTGGAGATTTGGGTGTCACTCTATATCCTGTGATAACATAAATAAATTCACATATAGTTCTTAAATGGGAAACTATCTATGTAGGTCTGACCCATATGTAGATGGGGTATTGTTCCTATTTATTTTTATAGCTGGACCAAGGATGGGAGCTTCATGCATCACTACATATCGTGTGATGACTGGAATCAAACCACACATAGTTCTTCAAAAATCATGTAGTTTAATGTCATGCATAAAGGATGTAGGTTCCCTAGAAGGAAAATGAAATATTGTGGCTGGACCCAAGAAAATAGATATGGGTGTCACTATGTATCATGTAATGGTAGAATTAAACCCACATGTAGTTCATGAACAGGTTGTTCCCTATATAGGTCTGGCCCAAATGTAGAGAGGGAATTTTTCTCATTGAATGCTATATTTGGAACTAGGATTAGAGATCAAGGTGCCACTATTTATTCTTTGATGATAAGAATCAAGACACACATAGTTCTTGAATAAAAAATTGGTGAAAGACCAACACCAAGAATAGAGTTCCTCTCATGCGAGGTCCAAAACAACGTGAAGTGTTATATCCTGAAAGAGACACTAACAATGAAGTTTAACATCATGCAGTATGGACTTATGGTTTTCCTTTTAGGGTCTTGCATCCAAGTCCCTGCTGACCCTATCATGAACTAATATATCTTAATCATGTGGGGAATCTTTTATTAGTGTTACTATGCACACAAGAGCTATGCTCAGTGTGAGAAATAAGGAGTGTAAAAGTTTTCCTTCAACACAAAAAATCCATTAAAAGGAAGGAAATGGTAATTCTGTAACATGTGGTGGTTGTTCCAAGATATAGGATCTAGGTGTCCCTTTTTATCTCATTGGTATAAGAATCAATCTGTACATTGTGTTGGAAAACTGTGTAGTTTCTTATCATGCAATGAGGAAATCAGTTATCCAGTTTAATGCCTTACGATAAGGAACAAGGTGACTTGACATGACGAAATATCATGGATAGACCAAATAATGGATATCTAGGCCTAAAGTTTTATCTTGTAATGAAATTAATCAAGCTATATATAGTTCTTGAAAAAATGTGCAGTTTAGTGTCATGCGGTGAGGACATCTATCATGCAGTTTAATGTCATGCGCTGAGGAGATATTTTGTTCAGTTTAACATTTTGTGGTAAGGACAAAGGGTACCCGATGTGAAAGAAGAAGCTTAATGGTTATTGACAAACCCAGATATTTGAGCATCACTATATATCCTATAGCGGTAGGAATCATGCAACACATAGTTCTCGAATAGTAGAATTCCCTATGTGGATCTAACTCTCACATATGGGTGAGATCAATTCATTCCATTTTTTATAGATCTTGATCATGTGTATTGATTCATTGGTGAGACTATTATTCCGAGGAAGTTTAATTTCCTATGGTTATGATGTCATCGGTGTAGTTTAATGTCATGCAATAAGGTGATATCTTGCAATTTAACTTCATACGACTAGGATAGAAGAAATTGTGCAATTTAATGTTTTTCTACTAGAACTTATTCTGTAAAGTTTATGGACATGTGGTTAGGATGTCTCAAGATGTTTTAATTTCATACAAACAGGATGGTTTCCTCATATTTTAACATCATTTGGTCCAGACATGGGATGTTGTGATGATGGTTATGAAAATTATTTCTTGAAGAACCCCCAATTGGTGGGGGTGAGACATGTTCCCATCAATTGTGGCTAGTGAGTAAGATTTATTATAATGGACCTTATGTATGATATAATTCCATTCACATTTGGGTTCCAACATGGTAGGTTGCATTCCTGGTATCATGGGGGTTCTAAGATCCAATACTAGTTCTCCTTGAAAGAAACAATGTAGGATAATTTTTTTATTAAAGGATTGTGTGACCCAATTATGATGGACTAGAAGGTTGTGTAGTGCACACAACCTATTCTCATCGAGCCATTTCTTCTTAAACAATTTCTTTTTCGATTGATCATCATCTGAGAGTTTTCCATAGACAGCTATTTGTAGCGATGGAAACTGGACTTCAATGGGAAAAACTAGCTCGGTTTTGTACACCAGTGAGTATGGTGTCTCTTAGGTAGTAGTTCACATGGTGGTATGGTAGGCCCATAAATCATGTAGGATATTTTCCGTCTAGGAATTATTCTATTTTTCAACCATATTCTACTACTTATTCGATAGAGACTTATTGGAGGCCTGAATCTATCCATTTGTTGATACATGATAGCAGTATGAGTGGTTAGACTCAATGGTATACTCCTGGTACACTTTCTTTAACTATCTATAGAAGAAGTTGGTCTCATTGTCCATATTATAGAAGGATTTTTTTTTTGGCCACCCTGAAGCGCAAAGATCTATGCCTAATTCCAAATTTATTCCCTTCCAACTCGCTATATCAGGAGGGTCCCATTTTAAAGATAATCAATTATGGGAACCTGCCATCTAGGGGTGGATATCAGTTCATCTGGAACTAGGGATGTTTTGATCTGATTGATTTCCTCTATGTCACAGATGATGATATATGAGACCATCCTTTGATGTGTAATGTGGTAGAAAACCTCATACTGATCAGGATCAGCTAAAACTACGGTTTCATTAGACATTACATCAGTAAAATCATTTTTTGATAGGGTACAAGATAAAATGTGGGTTCAAAATGGAAATCTTCCATCGATATTCAAACATATCCAGTGAGAGGGTCCAGTTCATCCTTTTTTATTTCATATTCATCATCATATATTTTATCACTAGCTTTGAATCCCCTATGATATTTAGGTAGTCTATTTTCAACTATAGTGTGAGTTCCAAGATAGAAATTACGGCTTCCTATTCTATTTAATTATTTGTCTATCCATCAGATAGTGAGAAAGAGTATAGAAAAATTACTTTGTCTATAGAAAGTAATAAAATCCATGGACATACACTAATAATCTTTGTGTTCTCCATACTTTTTTTATAGGACTCTGGTAGGTAGAATAAAATACATATCTTGTGTTGGGGAGCTTCATGGGAATATAAAACCTTCTAATATAGAAGTTTTATTTCTAGTAGTATAATTTCTTGGGAAGGATGTTCCATGAGGAAATTAGATAGGGTCTTCCCTTTCACTAACATATGTGATATGAACTGGATATCATGTTGTCTTAAAGTGACTGATCATAGGGAAAAAATTTTAGTTAACATAGGGCAGCTAAGGATGTAGTTGAGTGGGTCAATATTAGTGACCAGGTGAACTTTGTAAGGATACAAGTAAAGACTCATATTTTAATTTTTAATATGAGTGTGAGGTAGTTTTTTTCAACATCATAATATAGTGTCTTAGTACCTAACATCATCTTACTAATGTAATAGAAACTTTTTTAACTCCCCACATCATTCGTATGTGTAATGAGAACACTGATAAATCAATTTATGAAGGCCCCAAATAAGATGAGTGGAATTCCTTCCACCAATGGAATAAATATTGGTCAGTGTAGTAAGTATTTATTTATAATCTCAAAGGCTTCATGGAATTCCTCATCGAAATGGAAGGTGACTCCCTTCTTCATTAACATGGTGAAGCGTAGAGACATGTCATCTAGGTTAGCTATGAAGTTATAAATGTAAGAAAGGTTCCCCTAGATCCCCCTCAATTATTTAAGAATCTGAGGGAGTGAAATTGATAAAATTGAACTTGTTTTTTTAGGTTCAAACTCAATTTCATGGTATCACACCACAAATCTATCGAATCTTCCTAGCATTACCCTGAAAACGCATTTTACCAAATTCATGTTTAGGTTTCTCTACTACAACTTGTTAAATATTGTTTAAAGATCTTTGAAATAATCACATCTCCATTGAGATTTGATAACCATGTCATTAACAAAATCATTCATCTATTCTTTATAAGAAGGTATTAATGATATAATGTGTTTAGTGTTGGTATGTAGTGTCATCATTATTTAATCCAAAGGGCATGACCTAAATGGTGTGGGATGGATTGCAGGTGGTTGGGGGATGGTGCGGGCTTGAATGCAGGTGGAAGGGGGATGGAATGCTGGTTGAAGGGGGCTGGTTGCAGGTGCTGGGGGGATGGGGCGGGCTGATTCGAAGGTGGAAGGGGGGCTTTTGTGGGCTGGAATGTTGGTGGCAGCAGGCTGAAATGAAGGTGGAAGGGGGCTGGTGTGGGATGGATGTGGCTGGAGCAGGGCCAAATCACGGCATTACTGTGGCGTGATCGCGGTGTGACCACGGCATGATCGTGGCGTGACCGCGGCGTGACCGCGTTGTGTTGACCTGGTCCAGCGACATCTGCGGGGTAGCATCTTCTGGCCAAGAGCGAAGGGAGCAGGAGGAGGCGGGGAAACATTACGGTCATCGCCCTGCTGGCAGAAATTGTGATTAGTCAGTCTCAACAATGATCATAAGACTCATGGAATACAATCACTGTGAACCGGCGCAGGGTGTCGTCATGGAGTAGGGAAAAATCACGGCATTACTGTGGTGTTACTACGGCGTGACCGCGGTGTGACCGCGGCGTGACTGCGGCATGACCGCGGCGTGACCACGGCGTGAAAGCGGCGTGACAACAGTGTGACCACGGCGTGACCGCGGCATTTTGGCCCGGTCCAACGACATCCGCGGGGCATCATCTTCCATCCAGGAGCGAAGGGAGTAGGAGGAGGCGGGGAAACATTCCGGTCGTCTCCCCGCTAGCAGAAATTGTGATTAGTCAATCTCAACATTGATCACAAGACTTATGTAATATTATCACTACGAACCACCACGGGGTGTCATCCTAGAGTAGGGCCAAATCACGGCGTGACCATGGCATGAATGCGTCATGATCGCAGCGTGACCGCAACGTGACCGTGGCATGACCACGGTGTGACCACGGCGTGACCGCGGCGTGAACGTGGCGTGACCGCGGCGTGAACGTGGCGTGACCGCGGTGTGACTGCAGTGTGTTGTCCCGGTCCAGCGACATCTGTGGGGCAGCATATTCCATCTAAGAGCGAAGGGAGAGGGAGGAGGTGGGGAAACATTTCGGTCATCGCCCCGCTGGCAGAAATTGTGATTAGTCAGTCTCAACATTGATCAAAATACTCATGGAATACTATCACTACGAACTGTCGTGGGGTGTCGTCCTGGAGCAGGGCCACATCACGGCATTATCGCGGTGTGATCGCGGCGTGACCGCGGTGTTTTGGCCTGGTCCAACGACATCCGCGGGGCAGTATCTTCCATCCAGGAGTGAAGGGAGCTGGAGGAGGTGGGGCAACATTCCGGTCATCTCCCTACTGGTAGAAATTGTGATTAGTCAGTCTCAACATTTATCACAAGACTCATGGAATACTATCACTGTGAACCGTTGCGGGGGTGTCATCTTGGAGCAGGGCCAAATCACGGCGTGACCACGGTGTAACCGCAGAGTGACCACAACATGTTTTCCTGGTCCAGCGACATCCGTGGGGTAGCATCTTCCAGCCAGGAGTGAAGGGAGCGGGAGGAGGCGGGTCAACATTCCGACCGTCACCCCGCCAGCAGATGATAGAACATATCAACTATTTAATATGCTATAACAAGGGATCGCCAGATAAGGTTGTATCGAGCATCACAATGATGCAACGTCTAAAGGGAAACAAAATGATGGAAAATAATCACAAACCTTACATAAACCACTTAAAAATTCATTCACTTTTCCTAAACATGGAAATTTTATTTATAATATTCAAAGAGTGAAAAGTAGTGTCATGGTCAAGGCATATGCCTACTCAGGCAATGTCATTTGATTTAAACGAGTATGATAAGCCAATTTATATTATTCAAATAAAACAAAACTAACTAGCCACAAAACAAAACCAACAAGAGGCATATGAAAGACTCAAACAAAATCTAAACATGATACAAATAAATATCATTACTCTTTAGTTTAGAAGACAGAAACACCTCCGTTGGAGGGGCTTTATTATAAAATCATGGAATTGCTTTATCACACAATTTATTTAATTATATTTAACATTTATTCTAAAACACATTCAGCACAAATCAAATGCAATAATTTAAGAAACTAGATCAACATAACTATCACTGTGAGTTTTTGCAGACAGCGCACCTCTGTTGGAGGGGTTTTATTATAAAAACATGACTTTATTTATCAAATGAAACAATTATATTAAAGAACACTTATTCAAGATATGTAACTCAATATAATTAAGTATAATTAATAAAGTACCTAAATTCAATTTAAAGCTTTCTTGAATTAAAGAGGCTAGAAGAGGGATCCTACCTTAAGGTGGAACCAAACTGTCCACTTCGGCTCTTGGAGCTTTCTAACTAAAATTTGTTGCTCCCCCACTGGGTATACGCACCTTCACACACATGCAAGGACTCCTAGCCCCTATGCACACACCCACATGGCCATGAGTATGTGCAAGGGGATCCTTGAACATATGCTTATATGCATATACCAGTCTCCACTCACCTGCGTATGCATTTATATATATATACATGGGCACACATAGCCTCATATGTGCATAATCACTACCATGGTTGACTATACACGTAACAGGGGAACCCACATACATATACTTTCTTACCTATGCACACACAAGTGATTCGCCCTTAACTTAGCTACTCGAAACCAATGAGCAGGGATCAACGCACTACAAAAAGGATATTAGGAACATTAAAACACATAAAAGATTCTACATAACCAGTGAGAAACCAACCAACGACATTAAATCCTTACCTCGATTGGGAGAACCAAATCCACCTGAACCAATACGAAATGATCCAAAACCATACTAAAAACATAATATGGAGTCAAAAACACTGAAATCCTCAAATACATGAGGTGTGAGACAAGTAGTAACAATATAATCTTACCTCGGATCAAAGCCGGTGGACTGAATCAATCTGAACCCCATTTTCCCCCCTTCACATAATATAATTACCCTTTGTCCACAGAAAGAAGTAAAAGACCTAAGTGGCCAATGCGATAAAGAAAATAAAATAAAAACTAAACTAAAACATACATGTCTCCTGTGACTATACACATCGCCACCTAACATATAAGAACCACAATGCCCCATGGGCCAAATCATGTTCCTGTAAGGAAGGGGGAAATAGATCCATGTTTCAAAATGATACTATCAAATAGTACATTCCTATTAATTAACAATTATCCTTCCTGTTAATGGTATATAATTAGTTTGGATCCAGTTTCATCTTAATTTGGTTTTGTTTGATACAAGTTTTTATCCCACCCGATAATAAAAGTTTACTAGAGGACACAATTTCTAATAAAATAGAATATATCATAACAAAAAATGGATCCACGCCTATGAAGAAGGTTGAACATGATAAGAAAGAATGTTTGATCATATATTCTGATGAGTTATAAAAGGATAAACCAAAAAAACAAAAAACATTGAGAGTTCACTAATTTCTCAAGTGAATATGCAATTTTCAAACAATAATAAACATGTGAAAAAAGAGAAAAGTGGAAATAATGGCCTAGATTTTTAAAAGAAAAGGTGTTAAAGCCATGCCAATAACAACTAGTGGTATCTTACAAAATCTAATTTGTTGCAACAAATATCAATCCATGATTTAGTGAAAGAAATCTGTTGTAAATAGGAGGGCATATTTGGAGAAACCTAATCATGAAGAAATGGGGGAGTTAGAGATGGATTGTAATGGTTATTCAACCTTGTCTAAGATTAAAGAAACCTATAGAGACTAACTACACCCCCCTGCCCCACCCCCTTACCCCACTGCCCCACTGCACCACTGCCCCACTGCCCTACCCCTTGCCCTGTAGACCTCCCCACTCCACCCTTCCCCCTCCACCCACCTGCAGACCACCCCCTACCCCCCTACCCTGCAGACTTCCCCCCTCCCCCTGCCCTGCAGACCTCCCCCCTTCCCTGCAGACCTCCCCCCTCCCCCTCCCCCTATCCTGCAGACATCCCCCCTGCCCCCTTCCCCCCTCCACCCTTCCCCATGCCCCCTACCCCCTACCCCCTCCCACCTCCCCCCTGCCTTCCTACACTCTCCCCCTTGCAAGTTTTCTCTCCCCCCACTGCCCCCATGCCCCACCCCCGTTACACCCCCCCACCCGGACAGAAGAAAAATCCAAAATACCAATAGAATATATATAATCAACTGAACATAAGATAAATCCAAAATACCAGTAGAATATATATAATCAACTGAACTATATATAATATATGCAAGAGATAGTAGACACAAATATATATCCCATGAGATAAATATAAGGAAAATAAGACATATATATGAAAATTCTACAAAACATGAAGTATTGAGAAGATCCTCCACATTTCACATACTATTGGATCACTCTTTATCTGTATTGTTGACCACTACTATCACAAATACCCATGCTCTATAATGAATCTCCTAGCATCCCCGAGAATTTTCTATAAACAAGCCACCTCAAATCTATATCTATCCAAGCCATCTCTCCCCCCCCCAACCTCCCCATGTACTAGCCTCCCCCCTAAACCAATCCCCTCCACCACAACCATCCCCACACCCCCAGCCTGCACCATCCCCCCAACCCCCCCACCCCTGCACCAACCCCCCCCCCCCCCCACCCCCCAAGCACCACCCACACCCTTCCCCTATACTAGCCTCCCCACAAAACCGGTCCCCTCCCTCCAAAACTAGTCCCCCCCCCCCCCCACACACACACACACACCATCCCCCCATCCCCCAAGCCTGCACCAGCCCCCCAACCCCCCTAGCCTGCACCAGCCCCCCTACACCACCCCCACCCCATCCCCTGTACTAGCCTCCCCCCCAAACCAGCCCCCCCCCCCCCCCCAAACCAGCCCCCTACCCCCCTACACCCCCCAGCCTACACCATCCTGCACCAGCCCCCATAAAATTTTCAAAACAACAGTTCAACACAAGTATTATTCTGTAAATAGAGGATAGAATTATGAATACTTGAATAATACCAATCCTGAAATTTATTAAAAGAAAATTAAATCTATACATATTGATTAAAAAATATAAACTCACAAGAACAAGACATTACATGGAAAATATTCATGTAAAAATATAGCAGCTTAACATGCTGAACAGAAACTAAAATAACCATTTTGATTAACACCAAATCAAAAATCATGATTTGTATAAGAAAACAAGATAAAATAGAAGTGATCGCCAACAACACCAATCAATATAAAGTAGTAAATAAATCATAAAAAGGATACTGATATTTTTATGTGGTTCGCAGAATTGGAAAGAAAGAATCACCATAACCAGGTTTCTCCAAACACAGTAAAATAAAAGATGTTAACTTCATGGGCCATCAGTGGTGTTGTAGTTCCCCCTCTTAACCTATTTTTCATCATCAGTAACTCATCATTTTCCATCAAACTTGGTTTAGGTTTAACAACATATCAATTAAAAAGTTGAACTTGTACATGAAAACAATTAGAAGTCAAAATTCCCCTTTTGAAGCTAGCAATGAAAATCATAGACCACAGGCTGTAAAACACCCATTTTAAGATCACTATTTCTGATAGGTAAATATTCGATGAAAAACAAATGAACTAAAACAGTGAAAAAATAAATGATTTGGTTTTCCAACCCATACCCCAGAAAAGAAAAATTTAAGGTTCAAGATACAGTGAAAACATGAGGTGTAATGAGCATGCACCATCAAGTAGTTGAAAGAGTATATAAACATTACTTGTAATAGAACTTCATATAATGATGAAAAATAAGTCACTGTATGATCCAGAAAGCACAAAAAAAATCCATATATAATATCCTACTGCAACATCCACTTTTTCCGCTCTTCCTTAATTAGAAGTGTTTCACTTCATCAACAAAGAGTCTTCATATTCCTCTCGGACCAACCTGACAATCAAGTAAATAAGAATTTTCCATCCCTCTGTCCAAGTTAATCAAATGCATATTCAACTAATCATGATTATATGAAACATAAATTTAAATCATTCTATCAAATAGGCATTAACAGATAGTCTTCAATAAGAATTTCCTTAAACAAAATCATGATTCCAAAAGGATGATCAAAGTGCAGCATGAATAACACCAGTGATTTATAATTCAATAGGTAGATATGGTTAAGAACTCAAAACATGATTTCCACTAATTTGAAACTCCAATCTGTAAATGTAATACAATAGAAAATTAAAAATACTAAATTTTATGGTGAAAAGATATAGGGAACCAAAACATGATTTCCACTAATTTTCAACTCCAATCTGGAAATGTAATACAATAGAAAATTAAAAATACTACATTTTATGGTGAAAAGATATAGGGAACCACATGTTCATGGAAGGATATAATCATTCATTCTCCTCGTACCTACACTAATATAACACTATTAATTTGAAAATAATGAAATAATGAAGGAGCGGAACCACAAGTGCATGGAAGAAATAAAATAAAAATGAAAAATGATGAATATAATGAAGGGAGACCTTATATAATTCTCTCATTAATTATATAATAATATATTATAAAATAAATTCACCCCCCCTAAATAATACCCTGGAATGATTGAAGATCTTAATCCATTCACTCTCTCTTTAGTGTGTTAGGTTAGGTAGTGAAAATAATAATAATTTTTGATACACTACTTTCACATACCCATGGTAATTGAGAATGCTTAATCACTCCTTTATCACCCCTCACTCCCCTACATCATATTATAAATGAATGAAAATTCTGGTAGTATTATGTGTAAACCAAATTAATAGATAAAACCATGATAAAATTTAAAGTTTCGTGGATAATAATCTACAACTCATATGGAAACAAGGATGCCTACTATGCCACTAGGGTAAAACGAAAGGTGACTCCTGAGACCCATAAACAGGGATATCAGTAGCTTAAAACATCTTCCAGCACATAAAAAAAGTTTTTTTTAGTTTTTCATGATGAAAGGGAGTGTTATGAATAGAAAGATCCTCATAAGTATCAAACATCAGAAGAAGTTCCTCAATAGTCATAGAAGAATATGAAATTGTACCAGAAGAAAAATGTATCTAATGTTTCTTTGAATGATATATACATTCCCATTTTTTGGTTTTTGGATAGAAGATGTACCTCACACAAGACCTGAAATAAAAATCTTATTACAGATATCAAATATGATAAAGGTGGATTGGTTCTATTTTCCAATGATGAATAAATCATGATTAAAAAACTACTTTTTAAAATAAATTAAAGAGTTCTAAGAAGGTACAAACCAAGTTCAGAAAAAAAAATCAAACAAAGGGGAAGACAAAAAACTCTCACTTGGAATTATGCTAGCTTGTAATGGTGAAGATCAAGAGCATCTGCAATGACCAGCTTTTCCCCCTCCCCTGGAAGTGATCTGAGACCTATGAACAGACTAACCTTTTATTCATAATTCACCTTTGAACCTAGAATGTCCGCCACTGTGTTCCTTTCATGCCAAGCATGAAGAACCTCCAGGTTGTTTTTTCATAAACATTTTTCTTCTTCATATGGTGTATTCATTAGTCCATGGTATGAGAACGCACCCGAGAAGGAAATTTAAGACCATTAGAGAATCAATCTCAATTGCCTGAAGAGAGATATGCTTCTACCTACAAATGGTGAGACCGCTGAGTAGAGGTCGTCGGGGAGGAGGGCGCCGTTGTGGGAGATTTCATCGGGGAGGAGGGCGCCACTGTAAGAGAGGGCTACACGTTGAGATCGTCAGGGGGAGAGGGTAAGAATAGAGGAGGTCAAGAAACTGAAGAATTGGAAGAGTGAAATCGCGACGGGGAGAGAGGGGAAGCTGAAGGAATAATGGAAGAGGGTTATGGGATATCAACAGCGCGAGTGGGATGGCACACCAATGGAAACCTCGCGAGGAAGAAAAAAGGAGCGGGAGGTGAACCTGATGGAAATCATGAGTGGGGGAATAATGGAGGAGCACTGGATAATGGAAATGGGGGAGACAGAAATCACGATGGGGAGGCTGAGCGGGAGTGGGAGGAGGAGGGAGAAAATGGTAGAGACGGGTAGCGTATGAGGGTCGTGGATGTGTGTAGGCTTGACACGTATGGGAATTAGGATGTGGAGGTTTATTAGACTAACACATGGTAGGTGGAAAAACCTAAGATTAGTATATATATAGATATAGATGTGCAAAATAGAAACATACAGAGGTGATTTACAAAAATGAGTATACAAATCACCAAGACAGCCACCTTACCCCATATTAGAACAATAGTATGTTAAGACAAAGAAAAAAATGGAACTGACCTTCAAAATTGCTATTTTAGAAAGAGACTTAGCTGTAGGACCCTGGGACACCCTGAGAGGGGAGGGGTGAATGAGGGTGTCAACTTTTTCTTTTAAACTAATTGATCTTGTTCCCATATTGGTAGGAACTACTTAAACATGTATGATGGATTTGATCATTAATGAAACATTCACATGTAATGAGAAGACACAGCTATTTTTACTTGGTTTACCACTAAGTGCTATGTCCAAGGAGCATACACCGACAGGTTTTCAGTCATAACAAAATCCACTATACTTCACTAGCTGTAGATTACAATGGTTCGGGCACAGTCACTTTGTCCGAGGCTCACTGTCTTTACAAAAGTTCAGGGATAGCTCACTGCGTCCCTCGGGTCACTCTCGTTGACTCCCCCTGGCTCACTACTGTTGGTGAAGTCCCACTCAGTTTATAGACGTGAAGGTCTCTTCAATAGATAGACATGAATTTCTTTGTCTCCTGTTCAGCATGAGACTTTGATTGCATCAGGGTTTAGAGTTTATGCTCTTTTCAGTTCAATCCTTTTTCTTTAGTGCAACGACTGAATGCACTAGATCCCCTTGTCTTCATTTTCCTGAATCACAATCACTTACGTGATAGCTCAATAAATGAAGCTCATCTTACTTGGCATTGTCAGAATTGATTCTCTACATATGCATGAGATCATGCATGTATCATTTAGATTTCCTCTTTAATATCACTTTGCACCGATGGTATCGGGAAGTCTTCCGGATTTTGTGCAGCTCCAAAAAGAGGGGCGTACTCCAACAATACCTGGAGCTCCTCTCCAAGCCTGGCGCGCAAGTCCCAATACAGCGTGCAAGTATTTGGCATGCAAGTCCAAACTGGCGTGCAAGTATCACCAAAACACCTGCGTGACAATGCCTTCCTCAACTTCTAACATGCGTGACTCAATTCCTTTCGTACCCAAACCGATATTGGTGTGCAACTCCACACTGGCGTGCAGCTTCAAATACTGGCGTACAACTTATCACCTGGCGTGCATGTCTGACTTGCGCGACCACACACCACTTTTGAGACCACCACACTTGTGCGACGAGAGCTCTGATTTTTCAAAGTTTTGAACTCCGTAAGAAATGAGGAGGGGTTGACCTGTATTTATAGGAAAATCGGACACCCTGCGTAGTGGCGCACAAGTCTCCCCTCGGCACGCAGGTTCCGACGCACAGCTCCATTTTCCCTATCCTCTGTCGCGCAACTCAGTTGCGTGACTTAACCAATTACTTGCGCGACATACTTTACTTTGCCATATTTTTAAGTTCTGATCATGAAGAACAACTAGCGCGCAAGTTTCAAAACCTCCTAGGCATCGGCGTGTAAGTCTTTTCTTCGGCGTGCAGGTCACTTGTGCGACCAGCCCAAAACTTGCGCGACCCTTATCCCTTTTCCATTTTTTCATGTTCTGATCATGAAAAACATATTTCGTTCATGGTTACTCTCCTTTAAGTACACAGAGCGCAAGTCTCCTTTCCAAAAACACTTTTCTCCATTTGTCAATTTTCAGGCCCAAAAATTTGGCAAACACTAGCAAACTGTGCCACCTTGTGTCTTCTCTTTTGATACCGCCTCCAGATCTTCCATTACTTTTTCAACGTTCTTGAATCAAATATATATCGTTGACCATAGCTCTTGAACTCAACATTCCACCATGAAATCCCTTTTTTCTACAAATTTGTATGACATTTTTTGCTTTGTCAACAAGAACAATCACCTCTGTGATTTGCCTTCTGTAGAGAATCTTCTTCTTTCATCACAAACTCCACTATCATGATATGTATCCTTTGATAGATCAGCTTTAGCATCATCATAGTTTGATACAATGTGAAGTGCATGGCCATCGCATAATTTTAATGTGCATGGTCATTGCAGAATACCAATCTCATGCACATTGTCTTCTTCTTCAACCGCCATTCCTCTTACTTCATGAAAATCATACGATTCTATTCTTCAAGAAGTATCTTGCATGTTTCTCATGCAATCATGAAGAATTGCATGGTCTTCATCAACCGTCATGCCTTCTTCTTCATCCATAGATGGATTATGCCACACCATTCTTCACTGTTGTAAACAATGTGTCACCTCTGACACATGTTCTTTGAACTTATGATCAGTACAACAATCATCTGAATTTACATTCCTCCATTTCATTGGAGTACATCTTGATCTCCTTCATTTTGATCTTTATTGACAACTATTGACAAATTATACAACCTTATACACAAAGTGGTCCCAACAATATCCCCCTTTGTATTTTGTTGTCAATACCTTACATATCTTTTGAAATGAATTCGTCAATGTCAAAATGAGAGTCTTATCTTCAATGAACTTTTACTTTTCAATCTTTCTTTTCACTTTCTCTCCCCCTTATTGACAAGAAATACAATGATCATGGTAGGAAGGGTATCAATCTATACTTAAGAAATGTTTCATTAATCATTTCACTCTAAGTCTACTTGAGCAATGCTTGATGTAGAAAACAAGAGGATTTGATTTAGACAACAAGGTTGTCCATTATGCACAGATCATGATACCACATGAGATAAGAACTCATGTACATTGTCTTCAAGGGATTTACACTTTAGTTCCATGATGAGAATAATAAATGTGATATGATATTATCCACCGGAAACTCCTACACTCACATCAGCAAACAGATCAAAAACATTCAAGTGCAATTGGCAGGATAAGTGGCCTTGGGGAACTTCCATTATTCTTATGTCACTGATCAATTTAGTTACTCCCCCATTATAGAATGATCTCTGTTCTGAGTAACCAAGGTTGAGAGATTGAGAAATTAAATACCTTCATCAATGACATGTTAATCAAGAAATTTACAGAATAATTGAATTTGATACTAGCTGGAGTTGATATTGATTGAAACAATGATTTTGGAAGCTTCTTAATTTTTCTCCCCCTCAAGGGAAACACTCCTCATCATCTTCATCAAGAGTGATCCTTCATCATCTTAATCTTTTAATATCAATTAAAGAATCATCCAATTATGGAAACTTCTTCAGCTTAGCTATCAAGAGTTGACAGCATTCACTACTTCTCAAGGTTCTCCCCCTAAGAGCATGCTTCACCTTCAATTCCCTGTATTATTAGCAAAAATACAATACAGAAATGATTAAGGGAATAAGGTGGTTCCTCCTTGCTTCATCAATCTGAGATGCATGGTTGAGGTGCTTTTCTCAACCAAGTTCCTCTGTTCACTCCAGTCTTCATGCTTGAACATTTGAACATATGTTCTGATATGTGTTGATGTGGCATGTCTCTCTTCACATTATATTCTACTTTGAGTGGAGAATTGTTCTTCTTAACATCCATCATTAATGATACATTTTTACTCCTTTTAAGGATGGTTCTTGCTCTGTTATTAAGGTTATACAACCTTTTGCGATGTGACCAGATCTCATACATCTCTCACACAGAACATCATTAACATGTGAAATTTTTCCCTTTCCTTTGTCACCAGCCTTGGCCTTTTCATATTCACATTCCCACATTCTTTTCAAATCTTCTGGTTAGATGACCAATATGTCATTTGAAACTATTTCAGTAGGTTTGGATCTTTCACACAGGTTCATCTAAGTTTCATCCCTCTTAGTTTCTCTTTTGGATGAATGAACCTTCACTTTCATGGATCTAAAATCCCGGGACTTCTCAGCATCCCTACTTGAGATCTTCTTGGGGAAATTTATGTTCACAACATTCTTCTGATTTCTTCCCAAGGTAGCTGATTCTATCTTATCCGAAATCGGAGGTATTATTTTCTTATCGACAGTGAAAGCATATTGATGTGGGCATGTACTTACCATGTGACCTCTACCGTTGCATACATCACAGATGTTATCAAGAATTCCAAATCTGTTTGCAGTAAACAGATGATTCTGGACCTGCGGATGTTTCTTTTTCTTCTCTGTCTTCCTTCCCTTTGATATAGGCTTTCCCTGTGCTTTTCCATGTAAGGGATTGTAACAAAAATCCAGTGCATAGTGCTCAAATTTGTTGCAGCACCAACATTGACCCAAAAACCTTGTCTTCTTTTTATCTTCTGTAAAAGGTAGTTGGGCCTTCCTCCAGATGGGTTTTGATCTATCTGGGGAACCATCTTCCAATTTTTTCTTCATATCCACCCTATCCATGGTGGTAGGTTTCTTCTCCTCACCTTTCCTCATCCACACTTGTTTAGAATTTTTCTTCCAACATGCACTTTTTAAAAGAACGTATTTAGAAACAATAGTACATGTTTGTATAGATGGTACCTTCACTTTCACAGCTTCTTGTGATATATAAATGAGTGAATTCATGATCTTCTTATCACATGTCGGAGGTCTTTTGATAGTAGAATCCTCTAGTGATCATTGAGTACCAGCAGCAACTGATTCTTGATGTGGATAATCAAGAGTTGTCATGATATTTTTGTTACATGTTAGAGGTATTTCAGCTTTAGAATCCTTCAATGAACATTGAGTACAAGCATCACCTGTTTCATTCTTTTGTGAAGTCTCAATATGTGTCTTCTCAAGATTTGTCAATTGGGCTTTCAATTTTTGACATTCAATATTGAGAATGATCTTCTGATCTTCAATCATGATCATCTTCTCTTCACAAGTCTTCTTTAATCTTTCAACCTCATATTCATGATTCTTAACTTTGTTTTGTAACAAAGAGTCAAGTTCCTTGAATCTCTTGGAAGTTTCTTCCACACAAAAACTCTTGACTTCAGTGCTCTTCTTCAACTCAGCTTCAAGCGCATGGATATTTTTTTTATAGTCTTAGTGAATACCTCTTTTTATTCAAAGGATTTAATCTTCTTGGTGATCTTAAAGAATTCAAGAATTTTTCCTTCCAAGACCTTTGCCAAATTATCAGTTTCACTTTCCAATCGGTTGATCTCAACCTGCATGCATTGAAATATTCTAAAAACAGAAGCAACTCTTTCTTCAGGAATATCATGCAGATAACTTGTTAATTTCTCCTGATCACTTGAGGTAGAAGTGTCTTCCTTTCCTATGGTAGGAACTTGAGCCACCTGCTTGATACTTTCCAAGCCTGACATTTCTTCATTATTGGAAGGGCCTGGAGAACCATACACTGCATCTTCTTTGGATATGAGATACTTCTTCAACTACATCTTCTCTTTCTTTATCCTGTTTGTCATGGTCTTGGTGGATGTAGGCTTCTTCTCAAAAATGACTAAATCTTCATCAAGACTTCACTTCATTGATGGCTTTGGGAAAGAAACTCAAATCCTCTTCTGAATAAAATTACTGTAGAGTATCCAACATACGTCAACCTTTCCCTCTGATACCACTTGTAGGACCCCGGGACACCCTGAGAGGGGAGGGGTGAATCAGGGTGTCAACTTTTTCTTTTAAACTGAAGGATCTTGTTCCCACATTGGTAGGAACTAGTTAAACCTGTATGATGGATATGATCAGTAATGAAACATTCACATGCAATGCTAATACACAAATATTTTTACTTGGTTCGCCACTAAGGGCTACGTACAAGGAGCATACACCGACAGGTTGTCGGTCGTACCAAAATCCACTATGCTTCACTAGTTGTATATTACAATGGTTCGGGCACAGTCACTAAGTCTCAGGTTCACTGCCTTTACAAAGGTTCAGGGATAGCTCACTGCGTCCCTCGGGTCACTCCCATTGACTCCCCTTGGCTCATTGTCATTAGTGATGTCTCACTCAGTTTATAGACGTGAAGGTCTCTTCAATAGATAGACATGAAGTTCTTTGTATCCTGTTCAACATGAGACTTTTCTTGCATCAGGGTTCAGAGTTGACGCTCTTTTTATTTCAATCCTTCTTCTTTAGTGCAACAACTAAATGCACTAGATCTTCTTATCTTCATTTTCCTAAATCACAATCACTTACGTGATTGCTCAATAAATGAATCTCAGCTTACTTTGAATTTTCAGAATCAGTTCTCCATATATGCATGAGAACATGCATGTATCATTTATATTTCCTCTTTAATCTCACTTTGCACCGATGGTATCAGGTAGTCTTCCGGCTTTTGTGTAGCTCCAAAAAGACGGGCGTACTCCAAAAATACTTAGCACTCTTCTTTAAGCCTGGCGCGCAAGTCCCAATACGGTGCGCAAGTCTTCGGCGTGAAAGTCCAAACTGGCACACAAGTATCACCAAACCACCTTCGCGACACTGCCTTCCTCAACTTCTAACCTACGCGACTCAATTCCTTTCTCTCCCAAACCGATATTGGCGCGCAACTCCACACTGGCATGCAGCTTCAAATACTGGCGTGCAACTTATCACCTGGCACGCATTTCTCACTTGCGCGACCACACAGCACTTGCGCGACCACCACACCTACGCGAAGGGAGCTCTGATTTTTCAAAGTGTTGAACTCCGTAAGAAATGAGGAGGGGTCGACCTGTATTTATAGGCAAATCGGACACCCTGCGCGGTGGAACGCAAATCTCCCCTCGACGCGTAGGTTTCGGCACGCAGATCCATCTGCCCTATCCTCTGTCGCGCAACTCACTTGGGCGACTCAACCAATTACTTGTGCGACCTACTTTCCTTTTCCATATTTTGAAGTTCTGGTCTTGAAGAACAATCGGCACGCAAGTTTCCAAACCTCCTAGTCATCGGCATGCAAGTCCTTTCTTCGGCGTGCAGGTCAATAATGGCTCTAGAAAGCCATGGAGTTCTCCAAATATTCAATTGGAAATTCTTACAAACCACCCATTTAGAGAAACCCATAATATCACAATGGGCCTATTTGATTGTAGAACATACTGATGAGAGAAAATACATGGGATAAAATACTTTCCCCATTTTTTAAAATACCTGCGTTGATTGGAAGCCAGGAGGAGGGCGTCACGGTGATATGTAGTCGAACAGGAGTGTGTCTTGGTGACAGGTCGTTGGAGAGGAGGGCGCCGTGGTGA
This sequence comes from Viscum album, assembly GCA_963277665.1. Classification (NCBI taxonomy): domain Eukaryota; kingdom Viridiplantae; phylum Streptophyta; class Magnoliopsida; order Santalales; family Viscaceae; genus Viscum; species Viscum album. The sequence continues at coordinate 1,967,490,686 of OY728138.1, forward strand.
GAGAGGTCTCCGGGGAGGAGGGTGCCGCTGTGAGAGAGGTCGTCGGGAGGGAATCGCGTGAGATAGTTCGTCGGAGAGGAGGGTGCCACGGAGAGGAGAGGTCGGGGAGGAGTGGTCGGGAAGGAGAATTCATCGGGGAGAAGGGCGCCGTTGTCAGGAAAGGTCAGGGGGGAGGGCATCGCGATCAGGCGAGGTCGGGGAGGAGAAATCGTCTGGAGGAGAAGAAGCTGAGAAGAGAAGAATTCGGGAGCGAGAGTGCGAATCGGGGGACCCCGATACCAAATAAGAAAACATGGGGTATAGACACTGTTATTCAATTAAATTGTGGCAATTAAAAAGATATATCCACGGACTAATAAAACTGTGGCTATAGGTCTGTGGCTATAGTTTTAATTTCTAGTAGTGATTGTATGGTGCAAGAGGAAGCTCCAACTAGGAGCTCCCGACGAAGGGAGATCTCCCCGCCGACAAGGAAGACGTTGGTGGAGAAACCCAAGAGTGGGAGCGAGCGGGAAAAATGGATTGTTATGTGTTTTATTTAATAAATTTAAAATAATAATTTTTTGAATTTCTTTTGATTAGATTTAATTATGGTTATTAAATTTAAATATAATAAATAAATTATCTTTTATATAGGGAGTATCGATCAAATATATAAATATATCAAATATCGTAATGATTTAAATTTTTTTTTTCTAAAAAATATTTTTATGTTTATTAAACAAAAAACATTAAAAAATTTAAATACATTTGATGTTTAGATAAAATTGAAAATTAAAACTATTTAATGAGATATTTTTACTAAGACTGTAAAAAATAGATATTGACTTTGGTTATAAAAATAAAAATATATAAAAAAATTGGTTTCTCTTTATTGGTTATCGATAAAATCTTTGTTATTATTGAATCGTTTATTGTAATAATTTTTATTAATAGTAAAATATTTTTTGGTAATTGTTGTTATTACTAACAAATTCGTGTATTGGAAAAAAAATTGATATTAGTTTGATAAAACAATAGATCTAACCATTGGTAAAAGATATGTTGGTATTGAATGATCAATACCAATAGATATATTTGTTGATAAAAAAGTGTTGGTACTTAAAATTGATAAAAAAAAGTATTGGTACTTAATTAGTCAATTAATTAATTATAATTAGTCAATTAATTAATTACAATTATTCAATTAATTAATTATAATTAGTCAATTAATTAATTATAATTAGTTAATTAATTAATTATTAATTATATTTAATTAATTATAATTAGTCAATTAATTAATTATAATTAGTCAATTAATTAATTATAATTAGTCAATTAATTAATTATAATTATTCAATTAATTAATTATAATTAGTCAATTAATTAATTATAATTAGTCAATTAATTAACTATAATTAGTCATTTAATTAATTATAATTAGTCAATTAATTAATTATTAATTATAATTAGTCATTCTAATTAATTAATTATAATTAGTAAATTAATTAATTATAATTAGTCAATTAATTAATTATTATAAGTAAATTAATTAATTATAATTAGTCAATTAATTAATTATTAATTAGTCATTCTAATTAGTCAATTAATTAATTATAATTAGGAAATTAATTAATTATAATTAGTCAATTAATTAATTATATTTAGTCAATTAATTAATTATAATTAGTCAATTAAATATTAATTATAATTAGTCATTCTAATTAGCAAATTAATTAATTATAATTAGTCAATTATTATAATTAGTCATTCTAATTAGTCAATTAATTAATTATAATTAAGCAATTAATTAATTATAATTAGTTTTAATTAGTTAATTAATGATTTCTAATTAGTAAATTAATTAGCGAAGTAGTTACAGTAATTAGCGAAGTAGTTATAGTAATTAGAGAAGTAGTTACAGTAATTAGTGAAGTAGTTACAATAATTAGCGAAGTGTTTACACTAATTAGCGAAGTAGTTACAATAATTAGCGAAGTAGTTATATTATGAATTATTTATATAATATATATTTGCATTATATTCCTAAGTATGATAATGAATTTAGTTTGTCATCTACCATGACCTCAGTTTGTAATTGTAGTTATGAACTTGAATTTTGTAGTTGAATATATTTTTTACATATTAATTGTTAGAGTTGTCATGAACTGAAATGCTTTCTTGTGTAAAGTATCCCCAGATAGAGGGGCTTTGGGTCGGACCACCTACTTTTTTGGAGGCTTTCCTTGTCTAGGAAAGTGAATGGGGTTGGCTATCTATCGCTCTGGGCTTATTCATGTTGAATTTTTCAAGTTCATATAACTATATACTTTTACATGACGTGTTCATGTACCTCATGCATATGATGCATGTGGATATGTATGAATATGTTTGAGTTACTATTTTTGGGAAAATAACACAAACTTGTGGGTTGTGTAAAGAGAGTTACACATCAATGTGTTTTGAACATATTGATTTGGTGGAGGGACTAAAGTTCCAACATAAATTCTAGAAGCATGCAGACATAAATTGATTTTTTGATCATATGTGATTAATAAAGAGAGTTTATTTTAGATAAACCAAATGGCTGCTTATATTTATTGCAATGGACAAATAATTGAGGCGGAACAAGGATATAGTTATAGTATGCAGCCAGAAGCTATTGTAATGCTTCGAGGCTGTACAACTTTGGGAACTCTTCAAAGGAAGATTCATCAAAAGTTGAAACTGAGGAGAAACCAAGTGATAGAATCTATCACATATAGTAATCTACAATATTTTGATAGGTTTTGGAATGTGGCTTATCCAATAACTGATGATGAAGAATGGGAATACGTACTATCATTGGTCAAGTTACTACCTCCCAATCAAATGATGGAGTTGTATGTGACCATAGCTACAATGAAGGTTCCATCGACATTGGAACCTGGGTCATCACAATGTCACGAGACTATGTCATATGATCCTGTAATAACACATCAAGAAGTTCCATCTACAATGGTACCTTCATTTTCCTTGGTTACAATTTCAATGGATAGTCCCCCGCATACTGTAGATGTGTTGGTCGATGATTCTGAGGATGATGACAATTTAGAAGATGAAAAGGAAGTGAATGCGGAAGAACAGTCAGTTCCCACTCATGTGAGGTTTAACCGACCATTGAATTGTCCCCCACCATTGAGTTCATGGTCGACGGAAGGCATGAATCGCTTGCCAGAATTTGATTGGTCAGTTATTACTCCTACTTCAGAATTTCCAGAAATCATTGGGGGCACAGATCGAGTGACAGATGAAGGCGTAATGTATATTGGAAGAGAGTTTGAGATTAAAGATACAATGAAAAATGTGATAAAACAATATCACATTGAAAGACATTACTCTTATGATATAGAAGAGTCAAAAATATCTTATTATTTGATTCGTTGTGAAAAATATGATTCGAACTGTCAAATGCGTCTACGATCTATAATTGATAAAACTTTTCACATCTGGCGCATCATAAGATTTACTCCACACACATGTGTGAACCCAAGCTTGTTATAGGAACACTCTTAATTAGATGTTGACTTTGTTTCATCAGTTATTGTTGAAATGATTAGAGCTTGTCAAGATCTTCCTATTGTTCTAGTGAAGGAGAGAATCAAACAACTTTTTGGGTATCAGATCTCTTACTGAAAGGCATGAGCATCATGGTAAAAGGATATTGTGAAAGTGTACGGTGATTGAGACGATTCTTATCGAGTTTTACCACAACTGTTGGAGATTTTACGCCACAATAATCAAGTGATCTATCAGTTACATACTACTGAATATCTTAACCAATACAACCAAGTTGACCAGTCAATGGTTGTTTTTAATAGAATGTTTTGGGAATTTTTTCCATGTTTGGCGGCTTTTAGGCATTGCAAGCGGTTTATACAAATAGATGGAACATTTCTGTATGGAAAGTATACAGGAACTTTATTGATGGCTACCACACAAGATGGAAATCGAGCCCCTCTATCTTTGGAATTTGTAATTGTGGAGAAAGAGAACTTCTCATCATGGAGTTGGTTTCTGGCATGTCTTTGAGAGTTTCTTACGGGCGCGGAAGGGATTTTCCTTATCTCAGATCGTTACTGTGCAATCAAGGAGGCAGTACAGTCTGAGGGACTTTCATGGAGACCACCATATTCCCATCATCGATACTGTATTCAACACATTGCTAGAAATTTATGAAAGATATTCAAGAATGATTCAATGAAGAAAGCAATCTTAAAAATTGGTATGAATATCATTTTTTCTATTAAAAAATCATGTCATAGTTATGATCATATCTGTTCAGATTATTTCTTGTATGATATCATATGAGCCTCAACAACAAATAATGTAGGAGCGTCTTCAAGATATTCATAGAGTTAATCCAGAAGTTTATGATTACATGATGAAAATTCCAAAACAGAAATGGTCGTTGGCATATGATGATGGGAGAAGATATGGTCATATGATGACCAACATCGTAGAATGCATAAATGGAGTTTTCAAGGGCGTTCGAAAATTACCAATCACAGGTAAATATGAATATTTGATTATATGTTTCTCAGAAAAGCAAAATTATAATATACTATTAGTATAATGACTTAAATCTAAATTATAGGTTTGATATAAGAGACCTTCTATCGTAGTGTCAAGTATTTTCTGGAATGAGGAAAGCAAGTTGAAGAGGGCTTGAACAGAGGGATGCGCTATGAACACCATTTCTAGCGCGATCTAGATATAGTTATTCTGGAAGCTGAAACTTATCGTGTCACTGCATTTAATCATCCAGAGCAACGATTTGAGGTCGCTGAGCCCGGTGATGTTGTGGCTTGCAGCAATGGTCGTATCCGAGTCGTTTTATTGGAGAAGCGTTACGTGAATGTAGAAAGTCCCAAGCATTGAGATATCCTTGTGGCCATGTGATTGCAGCATGTTCTTACGTACACATATCTTGGGAGCATTTTGTTGATCCAGTTTATCAACTCGAAAGTATTAACTCCTGCTACAATACTTCGTGGATGCCGATCGAATAATATCAGAATATTAATCTCTCTGATGACACACCCACGCTTCTACCGAAAAATAGTATACTTCACCCTAAAGGGAGTCCAAAGTCGACTCATATTCGGAATGATATGGATTGGCCTAGTGAATAGGCACCTGGACGAAGGTGCAGCATATGCCGCCAAGAGGGTCATACGAAGACATGTTTCCCTAGACACATAGGGCAATCATTTAATGGTTAAAATAATTTTTGTACTCCATTAGTTACTGTAAACACATTGTACGTGTAATAAATATTTGTCCATCGATGAGTTTTGAAACCATTCATAGTTAATATATCATCATCATTTAAATAAGTGGTTGTTGTTTTAGAAAAATAACAAGAAATTTTAAAATATATAAAATGTAAGATCGAGGATTTAACAGAATCTGAGAATCAGTTAGAGTGAATACTAGTGAAGAATAAATTGAGGATATACCAGAATCTGAGACTACTAGCCTAGAAAATGACAAATAAAGAAATCAGGACAACAAGGTTCAACCTGAAAAGCGTGATGAACCCACACCTAAAAAATCCAAAGATCCAAGGAAAATGAAGTGAGAATAGATTAAAAAAAGGCAAGAACAAAGCTACATTTTAGGATAAGGAGAGAAATAAACCTATTTCAAACAATATTCCCCTCTCATCCTTTTCTTCAAAAGTGTTAAATAGAGTGATGAACATAAAAATTTATATTCTTGAAAATGATTAAAACATTTTGCCCCTCATTTTCAACCATGAGAATGGGTTTTCTCTACACACAAAAATTGATTCATTCTGAAACATTGGAAATTCCCCTCTTTAGTCAACTCTGTAAAGAACCAGCTATCATATATTCATTCAGAGGTCGTGAATATGTGACAGTTGGTTCTTTACTGGGTCGAAAAAGATACGATTCAGAAGGAGGATGTTTTTTCATGTCAATCGTACATGGATCAAATGTTTTTCCATATTCCTTCTAAACGATGTTGATTGAGCATATTGAGTAGGCCAACTCTATATTTTAGGTTTCAGAGGCAAGGGTGCATTGATTTTCAGGAAAAAAATTTACTTTAAATATGTTCAAATGCTTTAGGAAAATTATCCATGAGTCATTTGTGACATGTATGAACCAAAATATACAACGAAGAATATTTCCTATAATAACATCATCAGTATTCGATAGACATAGTAGTTTGGAGAATCAATCCAAAACCTTATATGTTGAACATATCATAAATTCCTTTAATAATTTTGGCCAATTATTGTGACTTCGACATCTTTCAAAATCCAATGTCATCGTTGAATTTTGAAATCATTCAAAGTGAATATATCATCAACTTTATATGTTGAACATATCATAAATTCCTTTATATATTGAACATATCCTAAATTACTTTATTTAACTCATTAAATGCTTATTTCATACATTACATGATAAATTTCATACCTTAAATGATAAATGTGATGACTAACATGAAATTAATGTTTTACTATTTGTAAAATCAGATGGAACATCCACTATTATCTGTCCAGGAGACGCATGTGTCGCATCTTGTGTTGGCGTGACGACCTGTTCGACAGCTTGCTGTTCGGAGAGCACATAATTTTCATCACGATGCGCCCCCGGCAGCTATTTCTTTATACCTTAGATGTGCGGGATTTTATGGAGTCGCTATGTGTGACATCAAGACTATTGATCATCATTTAATTGCTGCATTGGTTGAGAGATAGCGGCCAGAGACACACACTTTTCATCTCCCGAAGGGGGAGATGACCATTACTTTAGAGAACATCGCCTACATGCTTGGTTTTCCCATCCATGGATAGGCAGTTACAGGTGCCACTAGTGGAAACTAGGCTGCCATCATACATCGACTATTAGGCATTGATGTCGTTGGCATACGAGGTGTCCTTGTGGGTTCTCGATTGCGCATGACATAGCTTGATGAGCATTTCGCGGTCATTCCTGATGACGCATATGAGGAGAAGCTTATTAGGCACACACGTGCATATATTTTGCGACTGCTCGGAGGCATGTTATGCGTCGACTACTCCACCCTTTTGGTACACATGATGTACCTCCCGTTACTTGAGGATCTTGATCAGACAGCTACAAACAGTTGGGGATCTACTGTATTAGCACATCTGTATAGATCCCTTTGTACCAGTTGTCAGGAAGATGCACAAAAGATTGCAGGTTGTATGGTTTTAGTACAGAGGTGGGCTTGAGAGCATTTTCCACGCATCGCTCCTCGAGCTATCGCACCACTTGCAGCAGAGCTATTTCAGTATTATCCACAGGGACGATGGTATGTTTACTTCATTACTTTCATTTATTTAGTACTTTTGTTTTTGTTATTTATAAACTTACTGTATATTACTCTTTTGTAACCAGGTGGAGTCAGTCTCCGAAGCATGCACACACACCGAGACATAGTGTGCACACCTTTCGACAGATATTCGATGCATTAGTTCCAGTTGATGTAAGTCAAACAATAATTTTTTATAGAACAATATGTTTTTTATCACTATTTTAAGTTATTTCAATGTAATATTACTAAAATTATCTTGCTAATATGTCACTTACTTTTTGAGTTTACATTTCATATTTCATGGACTCCATATACAGGTTATCTCTATGCGTCACTTCCACCGTACTGCACAGCTATGATTGGAGAATGTGCTGCAGTGGTACCACTCATCCACTTCCATATCATTGAGTGCCACCAGCCAGACCGGGTCATGCGCCAGTTCAGTTATATACAGCATATCCCGATGGCATCAGGACATCCTGATGGGTTGCATTCTATTGTACTTACAAGTAGACAGTCGACAGACTTGTGGCAGTTTCATGCATCTCATATTGAGCTATGAGACGCGTGTGCCCGATATGGTATTTCTCGATATGAATATCCCACAGAACAGTATCAGTTATCTGCCCAGGGGGATTATGCAGACTGGTATCGACGTCATACCATCATGCATCTTACACGTCAGGGGATTGACATTCGGTGGATGGTATGTTTATTAAGGTATATTATATTTGTTTAACTCTTTTGTGGTATTAATTTGAATGTCATTTCATTTGCAGACAGACAGTATTGATCATATTTCACATATCACACATCCTCCAGAGGAGGCATATATTAGACGGGACATAGTTCATCGAGATGTGTTTTCTCTCTACGACGATCTCCAGATGATACAGGACAGTTTTTATGACGATGAGCCACAGGTATATCTTGATCCATATCCTCCAGCTGGAGCTCCTGAGGGTGATGATATCCCTGCTATGCCTGATGATGACGATGCATCGCCACCACCACCGCCAGTTGGGAGATGGAGACGAGTACCTCGGGAGGGGCAGAGGCGGCGAGATAGACATCCGAGAGCGCCTCCTGCAGATGTGGTAGCTCCACGTAGAGATGATCATGCCCAGCTTATTGATGAGCTTGCACAGTAGGGAGACGCTTATATATCACATCTGTCATCTCTGATGACTACTATGGACTATGAGCTGGATCAGGTGACACAACTTGTGGTAGCCCCCTCTCCTCCCGGTGAGGACTTCTTCAATATGTCCTTTCTACAATTTTTAGGACCCCCAGGACCATTTGGCTCCATGCATGATTTTGGGCTGTCATCCACGTATGATTTTGGGCCGTCATACACACATGATTTTGGTAATCCCTCTACACAGCATCATGAGGAGGCACCAGATGCACCAGAAGCGGAGGATCCCACTGTTAGGACACCGGAGCGACGCATACGTCGGACGTGGGGAGGATGTGAGATTCTGTCACGAACCGAATCTGATCGCCTTTAAAATCGGCACCCGACCCGGTCCATGGCAAGACCCGAAGGGCGTTCCTGATCCCCACGGGCTGGCACAAGTGCCCGGGTATCATAAAATGAAAATTTGGAACGATTTACCCAAGTTTATAAACATAAAACAATAAAATAATCCAATGAAACAAATCTGGATTTTTCAAACCAAACAATATTTTACAAAAAAATCAGAACTGAATTACATGGCTTAAAACAACTAAAAAGGTCTATACCAAAGGTAAAAATCCAAAAAAGGACATCCCAAGAACCGTTATGGCAAGGGGCACCGCCCTCAAGCCACCTCCACAAGACTTCACCACAAAGGACCTGCTAGAAACCCGAACCACTGGAACAAAAAAAACTGTACCCAACCTGCGACAACAAAAACAACCATGTATACTTACACCCAAGGGTGTAAGTAGGGTGTGAGCCAATGCCTAGTAGGATAGCACCACTAAGATATTCCATGTGATAAACATTTAAATACGAAAAGCATGCAAGTTTTCAAAAACATGAAAAGCTATTTACAATTTCTAAAAGATGCAACTTTGAATAAAAACAGTTTTCAAGTGGGCTATCATTAAGAATCAACACTTTTAAAAATAATGTCAACACTAATAAATTTTCCAGCCAACTATACCGTATTCCGACGGTAAGTACAAAGTAAATAATGAGCACAAGAAATAGGAAGTAACCCCTAGGCACTAGCTAGCTGTGGGTCCCAGGTACCTCGTATCTCGGTAAGAGTAACCATCACAAATATCCATTCTCATGCACGAGCCACTAGTAGGGAACATAACCATAACCTAGTGGTCCCCAATCATCATCATAATAGTTTAGTTAGAGTTTTAAGCATCAATCTTGCTAAGTGAAACTGAGGCCAAACCCCACGGATTCACTAGCATACTAGTACACGTCCACCCACCTAGATACCCAAGTTTTCCCCTTGTACTCAAACAAGTTAAACAAGTCAAGAAATATACATTGAACATGAAAATATCATTTACACATCACAAATTCTCCAAACATCCCATATGTATACCACACAAGCCACAAAAATCCATTTTTCATTCAAAATGATTTTGAAATCCGATTCACACCAAAATAGCCGACAACACGTTTCACATTTCTTCAACACTTCCAAAAAACCATTAAACAATTTTATAAAACAATTATAAGATATTTAAACTCATATAACATCCCACACACATGGAATATAACACTTCTTTCATAATCAAAAATTCAATTTTTCACATCACACTCACACAAAACACTCCACATCACTTTCACATCACTTTCACTCCTCAATATCTCCTTAAAACAATTTAATAAAATATTTCCAGGATGATACATATCACATAACAACATTTTCACAAATTAAATGGACCTTTTAGAAATAAACTCCTACCAAAACAGTTTGCTGATATAGTTTCACCTATTACACAACCCAATAAACCATTCAAAACTTTCATAAAACAATTATAAAGAGTATACCCAAACTTTGCACATAAAATCCATTTCAAAAACCTCTTTTTAAGACAAAATCACACCAAGACCCTACCAAAACAGAATTGGCAGCCCAATAAACATGTAATAATCCACTTTCAAATGTTATATAATCACCTTTAATAATATCACAAAAGATACCCATGAGAACACACAAATCCATAAAACACTATCAAGGAGTATAACAAGGTTATACAAATAAAACCATTCGAATACACCCCTTTTTTAGGCCCACATGGAACTATAACATTGTCCAACCATAATTGACAGCCCCTTTCAACAACTAATAAACCACTTCTACATTTTACAAAACTACCATAAAAGATAACACATGAAATACATTTGAAAAATACACACTTCAAGAAAAAATGTAACTTTAAAAACAAATGCTTCACTATTGCTACCAAAAATGGTTTTCTCATAATGCACAGCACATAAGAAACATGTAAAATTATTTAATCAAGCAAACTAACTCATCATTAAATGGTTATCCATGGAATCACCTACCGAATGTGTCGAAACCCTCAAATATTGGGGCGAAACATCAACCGCATGACCGCCGCACCTCAAGGAAGTTAAAAGAAACCTAAAACCTCAATATTTCACCCAAAATACAGTAATTTAGAACCTATTCACGAACCTTAACTTCTTGAATTTTTTATAATTCAAGAATTAGGGAAGAAACCCTAAGCAATTTGAAAGAGGAAAGAAATAGACTCACCTACTTGAAGTATCCTGAATTAATCACTCCAAAAACAATAGTTTCTGAAATTGAAAATAGCCAAAATTCAGGGATTCTTCGAACAAGATATAGGAGGTAATTTGGGAACTGGAATGGTGGGAAAATAGTAAGAATTGAGAGAGTTAGGAAGGGATGAAGTTACCTCTTCAATTCTGGCCGATTTGAGACACCCTATGAAGATCAGCCCTAATTCGCGATATCAAAGAGCTCCAAGGAGGGGGGGAAGGCAATGGGAGCTCGGCTGGGTTTCTTAGGGTAGAGTGGGAGGTGGAATCACCGAAGCAACGCAAATAGTGAAGGAGATATAAAAAATTTAAAATTTATTTTTAATGCAGGAAATGGGCCTTCGGGCATGCCTAATATCTTAAATAAAAACCCATAACAACCATGATTATGGATTTATAAAGGCTCCAAATTTATATTTTGGTGTTAATAGGTCAGAGGAGACCATTTAGGAATTGGAATGAAGGAAAAATATTAAAAAAATGTAAAAGTTATAAAGGAAACAAAATTTATTTTTAATTCTGGAATTGGGCTCACGTTTGGCCCAATTCATGAAAACCCATCTATTTCTCCATAAAACCTTTGGAAACCATCCAAAACAAAGAATGAAAGGAAAATAAATGAAATTTAACATCAAAATAAGTCATTTATGTGACAATTCTCCCCACCATAAAAACTTTCCGCCCCGGAAAGTCACAACAAGACCAAATCAACAACCAAACCCAACTGAGAAACCAAGAAGTACTCCCTTGCCAGGTTTCTTCCCCAAAGGCCAAAACACCTCCAGTGATCAATGAAGGAAGGAATACTCTCACAAATCAAACTTACACCACTTTCCTAAAACCATCAAGAACATTCAGGCTTTATCCCAAATAAAAACTCCTCAAACACAATCTGAACAATACTCAAGCAATTCACCCAAACGAACAACAACTTTGTACAAGGTTACACTTACCTTACTTTAACTAAACCATTGGGTGCTCTCCAGTCCCAATTTTTACTCAAGAATGATGTTGGTAGCTAGATAGATCTGAACGAGACTATCTACACTAATCCAAGACCATGGAAAAATCTAAGTTACTGGTACGGGGGAACACAAATACGCTCCCCACCATTAGAGACAACCAATATTTTTTTGAGACATAATCAAGAGACTAACAGGGGGAGGCCTAAATGGACTCACCGGTACACAGGATATACTTCCATCAGAAATTTACAAAAGAAATTATATAAGACTCATAGTGGGTCTCCCCGCAATAAGAACCAACCATCTTAACCAACCAGCATTGGCCGGTAAAGAAAGACCCCAAAATTTAAAGAGTTGGGGTGACCACATGGTTAGTTTGCACGGTTTGGGAAGCCATACCCTAATAGTTGGGATCCTTCTTTCCGCATGGTTTTATGGGGCATGGTCACTATTATCCAAGTGAAAACTGTGTTCACAAACAGTGTAGACAAACTTCAAACCTTTCTCTAAAGACTCATTGGAAACCAAAAGGGGGAGGGAATAACATTTTGTGATGACATGGGTACAAGACCCTCCACCTATTTCCACTGAATGGGAACAATAGAAGAAATATGATGACACCATGGGTTTAAGCTCTTCCTATCTTTCATACTGCGGATTGGACTTTGTACAAGGGTTTAAATGACACTGGAGTTTCCCCTGACTACGCACCAGCTTCTCTCCGAGACCTATGGCTGGAGCTCAAATGATTGAAGCATCCTCGGCCTCGCAGTTAGGCTTTGGAAACCCCATGAACGATAATTCTTCTTTCAATGAAACCAACAACTACAACGCAATCCCAGATAAGTTTTCCAGACATAACACATTCCAAACTCACTTTAACCGATCTCGATATTTCACTGAAACAAGGGCTAAGAAGATACACACACATCACACCTTGTTTCTTTAGGTGAGAAACAATAGAAGTAAAGAACACCAACACTCACCTTCGTCTAAAATGGAAGATTCTGAAGTTTTTCCAAGGGAGACATTCTCACAACATAATAGGGACTCTCATAGGATTTCACGACATTCACCTCTATGGTCAATCGAGCACATGACATCATAAGGCATCACCGAACATGACCATTACGACTGATATAAACAATTCATGGAGAGGGACCTTAAACAACATACCCAAACACCACACAATTCTAGAAAGTGGCCACAATATCCTATCGTGACCATATTTCCCACACCGGTTGTTTAACATGAATTAATGCATCAAAGAAACTTTGAAGAACCCAAAGGTCATCTTAGACACCATCGAGACACTCATCCACACTTACAACCAAAGAACACTTCCACCTTCGATGAATCATGAAACTTTAGAAACTAAGGTTTCTTTCAACCTTCCACAATAACTTTATCACTACAAGAGGATCCAAAAAAAACGAAATGAATGGGTGTAGACTCAATCAACAATGATCGATAAAATATTCCTTATATTGATCAACTGGAGGATTTTTCAATGGCGAAACAATATGGATTGCACTTCAGCTGTGCATTAACCCTTAATGGGGGCATACCTTATCCAATGAGAGAACCCAAGGACCCAACCAAGCTGGTCCATTAGTCAAAACATGCCTCAAACCAGATCCAAACACATGAAGGGAACCATCGTAAAGGCATCCCAAAACATTTTTCAAAAGAGACCACTAATCGTCCCTACAACACAGCTCACCGACCAAACACAAACCCAAAACACAGTTCAAACAGGAGGGGTTCTTGGACTCAAAACATCCCACAACATCAACATTTTCCAAAAACACATAATATACACCATCCAAAAAAAATCATCAAGAAATCATGTTTTTTTTTATTTAAAAACATTTCTTTGAAAACAAATGGTTCAGCGGTTAGCGCATCCACCAATGGTACCCCATGGGCCTTACACATGCATGTTTCTATGCCACACCAGGCACCCTCCTCATATCCATCCCGACACTCATCCAGTCATGTCATCAACCATCCTTCTTCCCATATAACCCCATGCATGCGGTTGCTCATGAAAATACCAAAGGTTAAAACAAAAATTCTTTCCACTTTTCAAAACCAAAATGGTCAACCAACACATCCTTTTTCTCAAAACTGCTAACAATGAGATCAAAATCCCAATTCACATCTTACAAAACTCTTCATAAGGACACAAACATTTAAAAAAAAGAACTCACTTTCAAGTTATTCTCATCAATTTCAAAACATCTCATCCCATTAAAACACCCTTTAATCGTTTAGAAAAATATAGTGGAAACACTTTTGAAAACCAACTTCAATATGGTTTCGGCTTTCAAAAGAGGTGTAAGCATACTATTTTCCATTTCAAAACAATTCTGAAAATTCATTTCCACCATTTCATAAATCAAAACATTCCATATTTATTTGAAACTCATTTCACAAAAACTTTACAATTCTTAAAACCAAGTCAGTTTAAAACCAAAGTTCCAAGATTTCAAAACTAAGGAATACAAGACAATGCGAGAGGAAACTAGTTTCAGTGGGTGACTTGGACATATGGTTGGCAGCCATATTCCAATCACTTCACTATCACAGAGAGTGTTCTAGGGTATATCCCCAGCTCCACATGGCTTGCCAGGCCCTGCGAGCTTACGGAGACCATTAACCCAACTCTCTTTTCATTTCCCCTGACCATTATTAAAACAAGAAAACCAAAGGACTTAGATAAATCCTGACTTCCCTAGGAAACTTGAATCCTGTCATGAGGTGTGGTGATCAGGAACACTACCCATAACTATAATACCAAGTCCCTATAATCCTAACTCCATGATATCCTGACTCTTCCCGAAATAACATGACCCAAAGAGTTAACATGAACCTCCTCTGATACCATTTTGTCACGAACTGAATCTGATCGCCTTTAAAATCGGCACCCGACCCGGTCCATGGCAAGACCCAAATGGCGTTCCCGATCCCCATGGGCTGGCACAAGTGCTCGGGTATCATAAAATAAAAATTGGGAACGATTTACCCAAGTTTATAAACATAAAACAATAAAAGAATCCAATGAAACAAATCTGGATTTTTCAAACCAAACAATCTTTTACAAAAAATTCAGAACTGAATTACATGGCTTAAAACAACTAAAAAGGTCTATACCAAAGGTACAAATCCAAAAAAGGACAGCCCAAGAACCGTCATGGAAAGGGGCACCGCCCTCAAGCCACCTCCACAAGACTTCACCGCAAAGGACCTGCTAGAAACCCGAACCACTGGAACAAAAAAAAACTGTACCCAACCTGCGACAACAAAAACAACCATGTCTACTTACACCCAAGGGTGTAAGTAGGGTCCAATGCCCAGTAGGATAGCACCACTAAGATATTCCATGTGATAAACATTTAAAGACGAAAAGCATGCAAGTTTTCAAAAACATGAAAAGCTAGTTACAATTTCTAAAAGATGCAACTTTGAATAAAAACAGTTTTCAAGTGGGCTATCATTAAGAATCAACACTTTTAAAAATAATGTCAACACTACTAAATTTTCCAGCCAACAATACCGTATGCCGACGGTAAGTACAAAGTAAATAATGAGCACAAGAAATAGGAAGTAACCCCTAGGCACTAGCTAGCTGTGGGTCCCAGGTACCTCGTATCTCGGTAAGAGTAACCATCACAAATATCCATTCTCGTGCACGAGCCACTAGTAGGGAACAGACCAATAACCTAGTGGTCCCCAATCATCATCATCATAGTTTAGTTAGAGTTGTAAGCGTCAATCTTGCTAAGTGAAACTGAGGCCAAACCCCACGGATTCACTAGCATACTAGTACACGTCCACCCACCTAGATACCCAGGTTTTCCCCTTATGCTCAAACAAGTTCAACAAGTCAAGAAATATACATTGAACATGAAAATATCATTTCCACATCACAAATTCACCAAACAGCCCATATGTATACCACACAAGTCACAAAAATCCATTTTTCATTCAAAATGATTTTGAAATCCGAATCACACCAAAATAGCCCACAACACGTTTCACATTTCTTTAACACTTCCAAAAAACCATTAAACAATTTTATAAAACAATTATAAGATATTTAAACTCATATAACAGCCCACACACATGGAATATAACACTTCTTTCATAATCAAAAATTCAATTTTTCACATCACACTCACACAAAACACTCCACATCACTTTCACATCACTTTCACTCCTCAATATCTCCTTAAAACAATTTAATAAAATATTTCCAGGATGATACATATCACATAACAACATTTTCACAAATGAAATGGACCTTTTAGAAATAAACTCCTACCAAAACAGTTTGCTGATATAGTTTCACCTATTACACAACCCAATAAACCATTCAAAACTTTCATAAAACAATTATAAAGAGTATACCCAAACTTTGCACATAAAATCCATTTCAAAAACCTCTTTTTAAGCCAAAATCACTCCAAGACCCTACCAAAACAGAATTGGCAGCCCAATAAACATGTAATAATCCACTTTCAAATGTTATATAATCACCTTGAATAATATCACAAAAGATACCCATGAGAACAGACAAATCCATAAAACACTTTCAAGGAGTATAACAAGGTTATACAAATAAAACCATTCAAATACACCCCATTTTTAGGCCCACATGGAACTATAACATTGCCCAACCATAATTGACAGCCCCTTTCAACAACTAATAAACCACTTCTACATTTTACAAAACTACCACAAAAGATAACACATGAAATACATTTGAAAAATACACACTTCAAGAAAAAATGTAACTTTAAAAACAAATGCTTCACTATTGCTACCAAAAATGGTTTTCTCATAATGCACAACACATAAGAAACATGTAAAATTATTTAATCAAGCAAACTAACTCATCATTAAATGGTTATCCACGGAATCACCTACCGAATGTGTCGAAACCCTCAAATGTTGGGGCGAAACATCAACCGCATGACCGCCGCACCTCAAGGAAGTTAAAAGAAACCTAAAACCTCAATATTTCACCCAAAATACAGTAATTTAGAACCTATGCACGAACCCTAACTTCTGGAATTTTTTATAATTCAAGAATTAGGGAAGAAACCCTAAGCAATTTGAAAGAGGAAAGAAATAGACTCACCTACTTGAAGTATCCTGAATTAATCACTCCAAAAACAATAGTTGCTGAAATTGAAAATATCCAAAATTCAGGGATTCTTCGAACAAGATATAGGAGGTAATTTGGGAACTAGAATGGTGGGAAAAGAGTAAGAATTGAGAGAGTTAGGAAGAGATGAAGTTACCTCTTCAATTCTGGCCGATTTGAGACACCCTATGATGATCAGCCCTAATTCGCGATATCAAAGAGCTCCAAGGAGGGGGGGGGGGAAGGCAATGGGAGCGCGGCTGGGTTTCTTAGGGTTGAGTGGGAGGTGGAATCACCGAAAAAATGAAAATAGTGAAGGAGATATAAAAAATTTAAAATTTATTTTTAATGCAGGAAATGGGCCTTCGGGCAGGCCCAATATCTTAAATAAAAACCCATAACAACCATGATTATGGATTTATAAAGGCTCCAAATTTATATTTTGGTGTTAATGGGTCAGAGGAGACCATTTAGGAATTGGAATGAAGGAAAAATATTAAAAAAATGTAAAAGTTATAAAGAAACAAAATTTATTTTTAAATCTGGAATTGGGCTCACGTTTGGCCCAATTCATGAAAACCCATCTATTTCTCCATAAAACCTTTGGAAACCATCCAAAACAAAGAATGAAAGGAAAATAAATGAAATTTAACTTCAAAATAAGTCATGTATGTGACAGATTCAGACGCCATGTTGTGGTACCGGGGGACATCGACGTTGATTTATTCAGATGTCATGATTTATATGTTAAAAACCTTATTTATTTAGATAAATGATTTTTATTTAGACAAATAATTAGAAAATAAAATATATAGTATATACAAAATAATTTAAACGAAACTTGAAACATTGATTAAACATATAAGAAATACTCGAAGACAAAAAGAATTTCATTAAAAATGAGGGGTTGTCCAAATTTAATGAAACTGAATTGAACGATTAAGCGGGATGTAGGAAGCTGTGGTGGTGTTCCCCCCAAAACGAAAGGCGGCTTCAGCCTTTCTTTATATCCAGTATAAATATTGACATCCAATTCACTGCAAGAAAGGCCAGAAGGTCCAAACATAGTGTGTTTATGTGGACCTTTTGGCCTTTCTTGCAGTTAATTGGATGTCAAAATTTCAGAAAACCCGTGTGACAAGGATGCTGTCTTCGAGTATTTCTTATATGTTTAATCAATGTTTCAAGTTTCATTTCTATTGGTCTTATAGTTTACGTTTTATAGTCTTTCAAAGTCGCGTACTAGAAACATTTTTAAGTTTTAGGTTACTGGTTTTGAAAGCTTATAGATTATTTTTCGCCAACATTTTTTATTAAATCCCTTTTCTTTTCGACTATTTTTTATATTTTTAATCAATGTTTCAAGTTTTATTTATATTCGTGCTATAATTTATGTTTTATAGTCTTTCAAATTGACGTACATGAAACATTTGTAAGTTTCAAATAGCTGGTTCTGAAAGCTTATAGATTATTTTTCGTCAACATTTTTTATTAAATTCCTTTTCTTTTCAACTATTTTTTATATTTTTAATCAATGTTTCAAGTTTAATTTATATCTGTGCTATAATTTATGTTTTATAGTCTTTCAAATTGACGTACATGAAACATTTGTAAGTTTCAAATAGCTGGTTTTGAAAGCTTATAAATTATTTTTCATTGACATTTTTCATTAAATTCATTTTGTTTTCAAATATTTATTATATGTTTAATCAATGTTTAAAGTTTCATTTATATTTGTGCTATAATTTATGTTTTATATTCTTTCAAATTGACGTACATGAAACATTTGTAAGTTTCAAATAGCTGGTTTTGAAAGCATATAAATTATTTTTCATTGACATTTTTTATTAAATTCATTTTGTTTTCAAATATTTATTATATGTTTAATCAATGTTCAAAGTTTCATTTATATCTGTGCTATAATTTATGTTTTATAGTCTTTCAAATTGACGTACATGAAACATTTATAAGTTTCAAATAGCTGGTTTTGAAAGCTTATATATTATTTTTCATTGACATTTTTCATTAAATTCATTTTGTTTTCAAATATTTATTATATGTTTAATCAATGTTTAATGTTGCATTTATATCGGTGTTATACTTTATCTATTATAGTCTTTCAAAAACACATATTTGAAACATTTTTAAGTTTCAAATAGGTGGTTTTAATTGCTTAAAAATTATTTTTCATCGACATTTTTTATGAAATTTCTTTTGTTTTAAACTCTTTGTTATATATTTAAAAGATAATTATTACAAATTATTATAATTATAAATAATATTATTTTTAAATTAATTATAATAGTAAATTAAATTATAATTTATTACAAATTAATATAATAATAAGTTATTATAATTGTAAATTAATTATAAATAATTAATTGTCATTAATTAAATTACAACTTATTTTTTATTAATATATGATTATTACAAATTATTATATCTTTATGTATACAATATATATTTATTCTATTTATATTTATATAATTATAATAAATATATAACTCTAATAAACATATAATTATAATTATAAATTTAATAAATATCTAATTATAACTCTAAATATAATAAATATATAATTAAAATAAATGATTTTTATAGGCATATATTTATTATAATTACATAATTTTAATGTAAAAAAATATATAATGTATATATATAGAATTATATATTTTCATTATGTAATTATATATCTATATATGCATTATATATACATTATATATAAATAGAATTGCATATTTAGAAAGCAAAAATATATATATATTGTATACATAAATATATAATTACATTTACTACATTTATTATATTTATTACATTTATTATTTTTATTATAATTCTATAATTATTATATTTTTGTATTTACTATATTTATAATTATATAATTATTATATTTTTGTTTTTAATATATTTATATATTTATTATTTTTATATATTTATCATAATTATTATATTTATATTTATAAATTTATTATAATTCTCTATTTATAATTATAATAATTCTAATATTATAATGAATATAGAATAATCGAAATATAATTATAAATATAATAATTATAATAAATATATAACTATAATAATCAAAATATACAACGAAAAATATTTCATATTATATTTATTACATTTATTATAATTATATATTTACTATAATTTTTATATTTATAATTATAAATTTATGATAATTATATATTTCTTTTTATGATAATTATAATATTATAATGTTTATATAAATATAAATATAATAATTATAATAAATATAAAAATCATCTAATTATATTAAATGTAAAATAATAAATATAATAAATTCAAAAAAAAAAAAGCGGCGCTATTCAAAGAATTAAATACCGCCACTCAAGTAGCGCTAAAAACACCCATTTATCTAAATAAACTCTAACTTAATCCATTAAAATAAATATTTTTTTTGACCCCTCCCTAAATTTGCGGCTCATAGACACATCTCGATCAATAGTACCTCGGTTTGTCTTATGTTAGAAGCTTCGTTGATTGGCAATCGACTTCCATACGAACCTCAATTCATCTTCTTCATCTGTAAATGCCAGACGACCGAGCTCGATGTTCGCCTGATTTAACCAAACTCGAATATGTCATCATCCTACTCCGGAACTCATGGCGATTCAGCATCACAAGGTTCATCGATATAGTGTGGGTTTTTGTTCGGAGAGCTCGGGTACGTCAATTGCCTTCGGTGTGCGTCCATTTGCTTCAACTTATCCCCAAACTTTATTCAACCAGTTTGCACTTCATAGGCTCATAGTGTGGGCATTTGTTCGGTGGGCTCGGGTACGTCAATTGCCTTTGAGATTCTCACAGAAGCAAGGTTCGGCCTAATTTCATCGTCAGATTTCGGTGCCCCTGGATTCGGCTTCTTCTCCGGTTGTTGGGGGTTTCTATTTTTCAAGGGCTCAGATCAATGGTGGAAGAGATCGGCGCCGGAAGCAATTCAACGGCTTCGAAACTTCATAAACAGGCTTCGACAACTCGGATCTCATCGTCGGAGACCATTCAAGCTCGGGCCGTGTCTCCTTCCGCATGGATCTGGCGAAATCACAGTGACGGCGCCGTGTGTTCTTCAAGCTTTGGTGTCGGCCATGAACCTTCTTTCTCTTCCTCAACGACGGCGTCCAGGGATCGGTCTAGGCGGCAATGAGGAACTCGACCATAGTTCGTCGACAGATTTGGGGGCATTCTTCGCCGGAGATCCCGATTAATATCAGATCTGGTTTTATTTTCATCTCGCGGCGCCTAGATCTTCTTTCAAGCTCAGACAGTAGAGCTCCTCGTTCCAATCTCGGATCAATCATCTTCACAGCATCGGCAGAACGGGGTCGTCACTGGTTGCGAAAGCTCGGACTCCCATCGTCTTCCTCAAATCAGACTCGAAGATCTTATGCGTTTCAGCCTTCCTTGGTCTTCAATTTTGAGCCGACTTCACTAGGACAATTCGTAATCCAGTACCCATTTATATGAAGTCATTCGTTACTGTTCTTTCACTATGGTTGTTTATGTTATTTCTCTAACATCACATATACAAAGCCATTCATTTATTCACACACACATATATATTGTAGTTTATATCAATGTTGTGGTGGTTTGGTATTTTTCTCTTTAATAATATTCCATGTGCATTGTCCTCTTATTTATTGGATTAAACCCAGATATCAAATGATTTTGAAAAATAAAAAGGGCTGAATATTTTTTTTAAACTCAGTTATTTTTGTCCCATAAAATAATTTTATTTATTTAAATATTTCATAAATGGTTTTCAAATGAATTTCAAAGAACTAATCTTCTTGCATCCAAAGGGTGGTCTATGTTTTATAAAAAAGGGTGATGAGGTATGTAAATGTTAATTGTAATTTATAAAAATCGAAATAATTATTTCATAGAATGCAGTTCAAACTAGCATATATGGAATGAATCGTAAAAGGAAATTAATAGAATCTTAAGTGAAATACTATAGTGGTACATGTATCTCATACCCTATACACACACCTTTTTGTGTGTATAGTTCTTATGTCCCCATCTAGGTGCTCATGTTATGATTTCATATTGGTAGCTCATGGATGTTTTGGGATATGGAGGTGACCTTAGGTCACAAGGAGTTCATTATGTCATGATTGGAGCATATGGTTTGTTTTTGGATATTCTGATACTAGTTATCTCGACCTTCTTTTTAGTTTGGTCACCCTTTATACTTTTGGTTGTTTTTATTCATTTGATGTTGTTTATACATATATTTAAGTGAGTTTGGTCATTTATAATGATTATGACATGTTTGGTTCACCTATTTGTATCAAAATGCTTATTATAGAGGCACGAACGTCTATATGATGGACACACCATGCATTTTTTTTTATAAAAAATCATTGTTTATTTATCAATCCTTATGGCCGAAATCTTCCCCACCTGATATGTCATGGTGCCCTTGGAACTTGTTTTCATTCCAAGGTAATCAGAGGCATACCTTAGGTCTTCTCACATGATGGATCTAGCGCTCGGATTGGGGGTGGCATGGGTGGGTTCAAGAAATTAATTCTGATCACAATCTTTGTCCTAAATATGTATTTTTTTGCTTCAAAATACATTTCTCTGAAAAATGTTTTCATTACATTGTATACTTATATTGAAATTAATTTTTATCACATTACGAAAATTAATTCAATACAATTTATTTTATATTCAGAATTAGAATATCAGAAAATAGGTAATAAGGTTAATTTAATTTTAGTTCATACAAATAAGTTACCAAAGAAAAAGTTGTTCACCTTGGTAAAGGCTAAAATGCGGTCAAAGCATTAAATCCTGAGGTAATTTAACAAAATATCACAAAACCACATCTCTAAATCGATGGATGAGGGATTTCACCACATTACCATATCTTATCCTCACTAATTATCAAATTTGGATCCATATTCTTTGAATATAAAATCCCTCTTAATAATTAGAAATTTATATTTACATACATGCCCCCCCCCTCTCGCTTATAAAATGACCCTTTCACCATTCCTCTTCTCCACACACCAAAAAAAATCCTAGTTTGTCTATGATCTTCCAAAATCAGTTCCCAACACTCTTATCCACATACTAGTGGTTCTGGTCTAATAAAAACGCCACCTTTAAAAGTCTCAATACGATTAAAAAAGGAGTTATCCCAATGAGTAAGATATAAACTCTAAATCACTATTTTCCATTTTATTCTTTTTATTCTTCTTCTACCTCCTCCAAATATATTCTAACTATCCTAATATAAATACATATTTGTAATTAATATACTGAACTACTTTTATTTTCATGAAATATCCATTGTATTTCTTCCTAGGTAGTTGGGGTTTGGCTTAGTGGTAAGCACCCCATAATCCTACAAGAAAATTAGGGGTTCAAAACCCATTGGATGCAGGTTACTGTAGTGGTATTGTAGCAGGGGGGGACTGTAGCAATGACAAACACTGTAGCAACATCAGACACTACAGTGGCGACATATATTGTAGTAGTGCGTGAGTTCCGTGTGGGTAATGTAGCATATAAGTACTGTAGCAGTACTATTCATAGAATGAGCTTTGGGCCAAAATAATTGGGCATACAGTCCATGTTATGGGCTACATGCCCACCGGGCCTTCGGGCCAAATATATATGATGTAATAAAGTGGGTAGTTGGATGAGTTATCCCTTGAGGGGCTATGACCTGCCTTTCAGGCCTGTGCGTGTGTGGTGTGTGTGTGTTTGATGTAATTGTATCCCCAAACACCTAATATAATATTTCTTCCTTGCATACATTTGAAAAATGAGAAGGAAACTCATATTATGGTCGGTTTACCATAACCATGAATGATGTATTTCTTTTTCCATCACTGCCTTACATAGATGGTTATAGAAATGAATTTAATGAATAAACATAATATTTATGACATTAATAATATTATAGAAAGAAAATGTTTCCATTATATTAATTATATTATAAATAAATGATCATAGTTATTTTGACCACCAAAAAATGAGCATACCAAGGCATATTTCATAATTTGAATCTATTTTAGACAAACTATTGAGATGAATAAATTTTTCACTTTGGAAATGATGAGTAATAATTAGAAATATAATTTTAGAGATTATGAATCTATTTTATGAAACATATTTCCATGTTCATCATACCGAATCAATTTTATATAAATTGACAGAACAACCCCAAGTGGCCAAGGCGAGCATAAACAATATAATAAATATAGGACATATGATATAAAAAGAACCTTAAAATGATATATACATGAAGAAGGTTTTGAAATAAATTATTAATGAGTCTTACATTATTATATGTGAGGTTAGAATATGTTTGACTAAGAAGGAATCCATAGTAAGGGTTCTTGGTCCCAATTTCAATTCCACGAGTGATATTTTTTATTTTGCAACAATTTAATTTATAGTGTAAATACTTCCCGATCGACATCTTATATATTTTTTAAAATATTATTATTGGGAGTTTCATTTCCATTTAATCTCTAAATTTTCCTTTTCATTTTCCTTTGTTTCATACATTATCTAAGATGTAAGGATTTTTGTTAACATAATTTACTTTCATTGAGTTACAAACTTTATTCCTAAAAAACATACATCCAAGTTTAGTTTCATTTATCCAATTATCTTATAATATTTTATTTCATCTTCATTTTTTATGAATTTAAATTTCATTTTAATAAACTCAATTATTAATGATTCTTACTTCAAAAATTACAATGTACATAAGGGTTTTCCCATCTCATACTTCCTTTTATGAGACATGTATTTTAATAATCATCTACTTTATTTATATGGCGGTGTATATGGAATCATTGATATAACATATCATGATTATATCATTATTCATGGTATTTAAATGTTCATTTCATGTTCTCTCTTTCATGGGACTTGATTAAACTTTATAAAATTTGTAAGAGTTTCTTTTCCAATTTCACTTTATTTTGAGATTGTTTATGTCAAAGATTCTATTTGAAGGAATTTTAAGTTATTTTTCTCTAAAAGTCCATTTTTTCCTTCCCCACTGTTTATTTTTTGGTTTTCACATTCCTTATTATCATTTCATTTTTCTTCATCTAAAAATTCTACCAAAAGGTTTCCGTAAGTGAAATTGACCTTGTCTTTTCTTTACAGCTGAGAAAGATTCTCCATCATATCTATATTCATTATTTTATTTATATAATTCTTTTCCCTATAGTGAAATGATTTTTTAATGTCATTTCTACTATCTTTCACTTTCTATAAATTTTTTTAAAAGAAATATTTGTTACATTTTATGCATGATATATTTTTGAATTTATTTAAAAAATATTGAAAATAATCTTTTTCTACATTTACCGTATGAACACCTTTTCCTCATTTTATAACTATTTTTACTAATGATTCTTCTTTTCAAGTTATCAAAGTTTTAAAATGTAATATCTATTCCCATATATTTTTGAATTTATCTTTAAAAACAATTTTTTATTTTTTAGAGGAATAAATAAAGAGATTTAATTCCACTTATGTATATTTTTGTCTTCAAATACAAATTTATTATCATTAACATAAATTATTTTAAAGGATTCAATATTTTTAATTATTTTAAAATAAGGGTTTTCAATTTCCTTTTTTCAGCCACTTGAAAATGGATTTTTGATGTGACTTATAATT
The DNA here is from genome assembly GCA_963277665.1 of Viscum album. NCBI lineage: Eukaryota > Viridiplantae > Streptophyta > Magnoliopsida > Santalales > Viscaceae > Viscum > Viscum album. The sequence goes on from OY728138.1 coordinate 1,967,516,586, forward strand.
TTTTTTACAACTATGATACAAAAGAATTATGGGAAATATTTTTATTATATTTTCCACTCAAACTATAAAGGATATACCTTATTTGGAGTTAGGTCTCATTCATTACCATCTAAATTCTCTTATGATGTTTTTATTTTTGGATATTGAAATTTTGGTATCAAATGATCCAAGTCATGATTCTTATGTGATACCATTCAAATGTATTAATTTACCTATCTTCTTATAATTTTTTTCATCTGTGACAACACTATGTTACCATTATTATGCTTTACTAGTGATATTCTCTAATAATGTCAAAAATCTTAATTATTTATATAGTATATGATCAATTTTTTTGGAAATATTCATGAAACTCATTTCTATTTCGGGTTACTTGTTCTATGATGAAATTATAAATGTTCTCTTGATTGGCACAATTATGAATGTATATATTATGATGTGATGGTGGGACTTGAATTATATAACCCATTAATGATTTGGGTAATGTTTCCATGTCATTGAAGATTGTGTATGGTACACAAGCAATTAGCTTATTATATTGTGTTGTGTTGTCTTGGAAGTGATCTTTAACTTATGCATATGATTTCATCTTTTATGTTGCTGACAGATTCTCATGATGCCATGATCCAATGATATTTACTTAATTATACCGAATCCTCATGATATTATCGATACATTTTGATCAATTTTTTTTATTGGGTACGATTTATTTGTGGTATGTTTGACATGGCTTCATTTTGATACCAATTTTAACATATTTTCTCTAATTTAATTATGTTTTAGATGTTAAAATAATATTTTAACTATTTAATTTACTTTTGTGTTAGTTTGATGTTAAAATATAACTCTTAAAATAATTATTTTATGATTAATTATTTTTTCTTTTATATTGTAAATAAAAATTTGTTTAACCATGATTTTATTATTTAATTTTGACGATTCTTTTAAAATATCAATTTTTTTTTGTGTTTTTTAATTATTATTTCTATTAAATTAATTTATATTTTCCTTGTTTTTGTAATTAATTAACTAATTGAAGTGATACTTTTAATTTCATTTCTTTAAATAATTTAATAATTAGTGACATTGAATTTTTATTTAACTCTTTTATTTTTTTATTTTTTTATTTTGTTAATAAATTAATAAATTATTTATTTTTTCAAATTGATTTTAATTTTTAATATTTTATTCTTTTAATAAAATATTTTTTATTTTTTTATTTTTTTAAATAATTAGTTTTTTATTACTATATTTTATTATTTATTTTCTTTGTTTTTGATAACAACTAAAATTATTAATGATTTGAATTTTATTTTAATAAATTTTTTTAACATCTGTTTATTTAAAAATTTTATTTTCAGTGCACGACATCCATTTGTGATAATTCATGCAAGATAACTTTGGAAATCAAGTCCAAACATTAAAAATCATAGTTCATAACAATTTTAGATAATGGAGAGAAACCATGTAAATGAATATTTCAATCATGCCTCATGGGATATGGGCCAAGGTAGCTACGGTCAAGGGCACCCCAGGATCCTCTTATTTGTGTGATCAAAATAGTCATATCTAGCCATAACCAGTTGTATCCCTTTTTTTGCATGAGCCACTTGGGAAAACAAAATAATTTCCTTTTAGTTATCACATCCATATCATAGTATTGTTTAGTTAGTGTGGCCTAATCCTTTTCTTGGGAGAGCACAATCAATGCCTAGAAGTACATATACTAGTCATCCAACCTAGAACTTGGGTTTTGCATGAAGAAATATAAGGGATCCAAGGAAACATTTTAACACCTATCAATAAAGTATAAAAATAACATATCACAAGAAAAATGATCACAACATCAATCCCTATTATCACTTTCTATTCCCCATTGAGAAGAAACCCCATTATTATTCACATAAGCATCAAACCATAATCAACTACATCTCAAAATATACTCAAACCTAGGAAAAACATCACTAGTAGGCTTTTAAACAAATGGTTTGGGTTATGTTATGAAAAAATTTATTACAAGTTTCCAAATTGTCCTTTTGTTTTAGTAAAATCTTAAGAAAACTTTGATAATCATCTTTAAATACAACATAAAAACCAAACATTGATTATAAGTTATAATTAATTCAATGAGGAGCATGAAAATCAAGTTAATTGGACCTAAACATCTTAGTAGAAATCATGTATCAATTTAAAATACATATAAATAACATGAACATAGGTGAAATCACATGTAATAATTAGAACATATCAATTAAAAGAAAAAAACACAACAATAACTTCACTCCCCTAAAACAACACCAAAACCACTTTAAACATTCCTTTAATCTATGATATAAAACATGAGTAATATTTTAAAAATTATTTAAAAGTTTATAACCAAACTTTATTCACCAGTTCATTTTAAAATAACATCTTAAGAATTTTTTGAAACAATTAGAGTGTACTAAAATACATTCAATGTGAATATTTCTAATGAAACATTGAAATACATATCTTATGGAAATCATAAAAAACAACGGTATAAGAAAAACAGTTGAAATTCATTAATAACATCATATTCTAGTAGATTCTAATTAAAATATATTCTTGGAATGATAAAGAAAACATAACATGATAAATAAATGAAATTTTATAGAAACACCTAACTTATTCCACTAAAATCAATGTCCGGGTGTTGTTCCCCCATTAATAAGTGATGTAAATCAAATCCAAAATCTTAAGAAAATTAACCCCTAAAAACTAAGACACAAAAATCACATTTAATTAAATTTTAAAAAAATACCTAATCTCTTACAAAAAAAAACATTGGTATTATCTTCTTCTAATTGATATAAATATAATTCCATCTATAATGTGTCAATCCAATCATCATTGACATGTTTATTAAAGAGATAAGTTTTAATGAATTAACAGAGAGAGATATGGGAGAGAGAGGTGGGTGGGAGAGAGTTAAGTGTAAAAATAACCCCCTACATTCACCTATACATGCTAAGAAGTCCCCTCCCCATTATCATTTCATTTTATTAATTAAAAATTTTCTCATTTGAATCATTTTCCCTATTATTTTCATTCACATACTTTACTTTTCTTTCTCCACTCATGCGTAGTTCTTGTAAATCCCAACCCTACCTACCCCTTTATTTATTTCATTATAGTTCCCACCCTTTTCTGTATTCAACTTCATTTTTTTCATTTTCCTTTATAAATTAACCAATTAAATTTTAAATAGAAATAAAAACAACAAAAACAATACTATTAATGATAATAATAATAATAACAATAACAATAATAATAGTATGAAATGACATGAACCCTGAGTTTTTCACCCAATCCATACCCCTAAAAATTTTATTTCAAAAAGGAGTTATAGTTCATATACAAGGTGTAATAACCATACACTATCTAGAAATCTAATAAGATTAAACACATATAGCTCATCATACATACATTAGTGAAAATTGTAGAAAAGTTCTTTATGGTATCATTTCTCAGGGCATGATTCTCTCAAAATAATATTCAAATATTTACATCAACAAATTCATAATTCAAAATCACAATATCCATATTCATTATTATACATTAGCTCTTCAATATTAAACATTCAGGTTTACATTAGTTAATAGTTAAAGATCCTAGCTTCACATAGTCCCTAGCTTTCACACAAAGAAACACATCCTCAACCTCAAGTCTCCCTATATCCCTCATATTAATTAAAATGTAACTATATTCTCAATGAAGAGAAAATTTAACCCTAAAATAAGAATGTATCATCACTGGCTTAAACAAACACATCATCTCTATTTTCCTCAGCTATCAGTTGGCTATAAGCTTGTATACTAGCATAAGAAAAACATCGAAACTTCTTAGCCACAAAAATGTTTGTGTTCAACTATTTATCATGTCATTAGAGACACATTAGTGAGATAAAATCTAGATGAAACACTATTCTACATTATAAATCCCATCAAATCTTAAACCGGTTATATTTTGAAAGAATCACCATCCATGAGAAAGACCATATTGTAACTTATAGTACTTATTCCATAATTCTACAACAATGTTCCCTGATAAATCCAAGAATGAAAATCAACCAAAATCAAAATAAATAGTCTTCAAGTATGACTTTGAAATGAAATTACATAGTCCTTCAATCTGAAAAATAAAATAAGCTTTATACATGGCTATCCTATAGTAATTAAAAGTAATGAATCAATAACCAATTTAACCAAATCAAAAATATCATCGAAAGAAACATAAGGTGTAATAAAGACAATATTATGTGTCGTAATAATAAAAAAAGCACCTTAAATCCAAACAAAACAACATTACCATTATAGAGTTCAGAACCATTAATGTACTAAGGTAGTCCACATAAAGTTTTATCCAAAATGGAAATTCCATTTTATTAAGATAACAAACATAAATAGAGATTCATAAGAAATGATGAGGGACTAAAAGTGTATCATTTCGAATGAATGTTGTGGATATCTAGGTTATGATCACATTAAAATTCCATTTCAATTTTATATATCATCTTCATCACATACCAACCCGATTCACTCTATAAACAGTAACTAGACCAGTTGGTTAAAAGGCCTCAAACATGCCTCCCCAAATGACAGAGGTTTTCGACTAGAAGCAAGTGCCTAGGGTATGTATGTGGGGAGAATTTTCTCTTCATATCAGAGTAAGAAAAATAACATAAATAAACAAACATCATTTATAGTATTAAATAGACAGAGTGAAGATTTAGTAAATATGAACGAGGCTATAATAAAATGAGATGCAATAAAGGTCTGAACAACCTTGTGATACATATAACACTGATCACCCAGTAAGATGACATCATATATAAGAATAAAGGAAATATTAAAATAAAAGTATAAGGATACACTACTAACTCCGAACCAAACCACATACCCAGTATCTAATACATTATTGAGCTGCTCTAGCCCAATCATAAGATATCTATACAAGGTGAACTTTTCCACTATGAAACCCTAGGTCTCATCCCTATTCATCGTACATCCACGCTCAACCTAAAAGAAAATATATGGTCTGCACCCACACCAAGGTGCACATATATGGGGTGATAAATAAATCTCACTAGGCCACCCCCAATAGTAAACCTATAACCTACTTTCATAAGTGAATGCTCATGAAATATACTCAATCTATCCAAGACACAACGAGAATAAAATGAATAAAGTAAAACTATAGTTTATCCTTGGGTCTATGAACCTGATCGACTGTATATCCTATAAATAATACATCAAGTTGGATGTCATACCACTCAAGACATGCATAATCAAGTTAATTCTCAGGTCTGTAATCCTGATTGACCATACCTTCTTCAGCCAATGCCATAATATCTTTGAAAATTTTATTTTATATAAATAAAACTAGAACTTGAGGTATGTAACCAAGGAATATATGTAAAATAAAGTTAAGCATAATATAGTTACACTTTTCCTATGAGATCATCTAAGGAATTCTAGGTCAGAATCCATGTATCACCTAAGGAAAGATATAATTCCACCTGTATTATGAGCTTGTACAAGGAATTTTGTATCAGAATCTAGGTATTGTACATGGAAAGATATAATATCATATGAACTATGAGACCTTCCATGGTATTCTGTATCAGAATCCCAATATTTCTTATGGTATACCATAATCTCATATGAATTATGAGCCCATCCAAGTAATTTTGTATCTAAATACAAATATCGCCCATGGCATAACATTATCTCATATGACCTATGATCCTTTCCAAGAGATTCCATATCAAAATCCAAGCATCTCCCATGGCATAACATAATCTCATATAACCTATGAGCCCATACAAGGCATTTAGTATCAAAATCCAAGTATCTCTCATGGAATAATATAATCTCATATGAACTATGATCCCATCCAAGGCATTATATATCGAAATACAAGTATTGTTCAAATCATCATATGGAAAATGAAGTAATGGTGCATCCACCTCAACCCTAAGGAGTATCTCAGGAATCACTTAGGGATATCATCATCAATACCTATGAATACCTCAAATCTATCTCTTTAGGGAAAAGTTCCCACTCAAAAAAAGCATCTATATACCCTATACAGGGAAGGATCCAAATGACATAAGGTACCCAAGTAAAGTAACATTCAATCGAATAGGTTCATAAATTAGATCATAGGAGGTAACTCTAGGCATCACCATCATAGCATCATATCCCCAAAGTTGAGTATTGGGAAGTACATCTAGAAATCATAACTACATCAATAATAAATGAGTGAATACATATATAAAAGAGTGAGGGTGGATGAATTTTTAAACCCACCATTTCTGCCGCGACATCACACACTTACATGTTTAGTATGGGATTTAAGGTGACACCTGCTAACATCTCTACCCCAAACCCATAACACACTAACTTAGGTTTAGTTAACTACTAGGGAACCCTCTATGGTCCCCTAGGTAAGAAAAGAATAGGTATCCTACTCTAGATCCTCATGGTCCACACATAGGTGAAGGAATCCCTCTTGGGATCCCCTAATCCAGCACATAAGAAAAGGAATCCATTTTGGGATCCTTGGAAATATAATAAAGTAGATGCATCCTTTAATAGATCCTCTAGGTCAATAGGTAAACAAGGGAATACCTCTTGGGATCCTCAGAAATAGAAGTAAGTAGAGGAAACCCATAGGGGAGACTCTAGGTTAACTGGTAGAAAAAGAAATCCCTCTTGGGATCCACAAAAATAGAAGCAAGTAGAGAATCCCAAAGAGGATCCACAAGCCTAGACCAAAAGCAAGTGCATCCCTATTATGATCCTCAGTTACAAACCCCAATGTCAAGCCAACGTGCATCTCTTGGGGTGACACATCCCAGAACCCCATCTCTAAAACTTCACAGCCTTCCAGGCCTAAAAGAGCACACATCATAAGGGATATTCCCACAAGGGATAATATACTTTAACATTAGTCTAGGGAGATATACCATGGACCACATAAGTTCAAGGCCTCACTCTAGGTGTCCGAACACCCAATCTATCCACCTCATCAAAATGAAACCCAGTCCCACTAACCGGGGATTGTGTTAAGAGAACTACCAAACCTGGAAATTAGCAATCCCATTTGATTTCCTAAAATTATTATTACAACACTCAGGTGGGTATCATAAAAATTATTACTCTTAGTAGACAACATAATCCCTTTATTGGAGGAATAACCTCTCTATCATAGATCTTTCTTCCCAAAAAACCATTTAAAATTCCTAAAATCACCGCAAAGGTTTGACTATCGCGATCTATGTAAAAAAATTCTCAATACAGATTCAAATTTTTTCCAATTATAAATCTAGGGTGTAAAATCATTAAAACCCATCAAAAGGATAGAAAGGATTAAGTACACACTGTGTATATTCGAGTACACGATGTGTACTCTCAAATCCTCACCTAGGTGTGTACTTCAGCTGGACTTGGTGTGTAAAACCTAACTAAACAGTGTGTAAATCATGTACACAATGTGTACCCTACATGAGGTACCTACTCGTGTACCACACATGGCGTAGACATGTGTTTATGCATGACTGTGTACTTCTACATGGCATGCATCCCACACTGGGTCTTGTCATGTACCCTATATGACGAAGTGCCCGAACATGGGTTGTTTGTCGATGTATTCGGTTACACATCAAGTGACATTGCATAGAATTTACTCCAAGTAAATGACATGTAGTTCAAAAAAGTCATCTTCCCTGAATAGGAAGAACAAAAAACATGTTTTTCTGAACCACATGTCATGTGATCGGTATTTATGATTGGGAAAACCCAAAAATCGTCCCGAAACCCTGTTTTTCTCCCAATTAAGCATAGATCGACCCCATGGGGGTCCTTAGAAGACATAAAAAGGAATTAAAACTATAATGTACTAAATATATAATGATTTATAACATAAAATTAATAAATAAATACCTTTTGGTAGAATTTTCTAAAGGTTAACCCGTTTATAAGTTTTGTAGCTACCGCACAATGATCCATATCCTTTCGAGCTCGGTGGCGTCGCCCCTCTTCTTTCCCACCCTCTCTCTCTCTCACTCTCTCTCCATCTCTCTCTATATATACCTATCTATTTTCTCACTTAGTCATGGAAATGGGAAATCCAATAGGGTAATATGTGAGAATCTATAGGAGGAGAAGAAAGAAAATGGAAATTGAAAAGGAACAAAAAGAAAAGAAAAATAAAAAGGGGCCCATGCCTGGGATTGGTTCCCAACATGGGTTTATGCATCAAATAGGAAAAACCCCCATTCCAAATTCAAACACAGATATATATTCTCAATATAATTCTCAATTAAATATATATTTATGAAAAAATTCACTTGAATAAATTAATATTTAATTAATTAAATATTAAATATTAGTTATTCACTGAAAACTCAAAAAACTCAGAATTTCACTAAACTATTGTCCTAGGGTAAACACCGTATTCCAAGAATAATGGAGTGGTTAGAAAAATTATTCAAGATCAATTCTATGGGGGAAAAAAATACCATTTTACCCCTCATGAGCATTCAAAATCAAATATTCAAATTTCTTCTCAAATTCACAGTCTGGAAAACATGGGTCTTTACAACCTCCCCACCATAACCCTACTCATCCCAGAGAATCCTTGGTGATAAAACTACATCCATTCCCCCATCCCGATCATTTGAAAAACTATGCTATCTTCGCCTTCCAACCACTAATATCATAAAACCCTCAAATTTTCCAACAAGGAAGATGATCAACTACAACTGATCTAGTACTCCCCACCATTGGAGTATCCTTATCATCGCCTCACAAATAAACTCCAGGTTCAAAATCAAAAACTCTTTACATCATCAAACATAATTACTAGCATGGAAAAACCTTCTAATTCCCAAGCGCCAACCTATAATATCAAAACATCTCCCATTCCCTTTTCTTGAGAACGATTCCCACAACAATGATGAATTTCAATTGAAAACAAGGGTCACCACCCTCACACAACCAATAGTGAACTCCCAACAATATGGATTACCTTATAACACTCCTAAATCAAAATATCATCTAGTTCCACTTCTAAACGCATGTTTCTTCTCCCGATCCATACTACCCATCCCTTCCAAACATTACCGGGATTTAGCCAGATCAGCTATTTCACTGCACCCAATCCCTACTTGATATCTCCTATACCATGGAGGAAATTCTATATTTGATGAAAAATATAAGGAATCCATGCCTACAAAATTTCTTTGAAACCATAAGTCCTTGGATCACAAATTTCCACTCACCCATTTATGATTTAAATAGTACCACACACAACTGGCATGTACTGTTCCTATCTCACTAAACAATGCAGGTGTAAAATCCTATACCTCCCAGTTCAAGACTCAACTCATAAGGTTTTGAGTCAAAACCAAGGGAATCTAGGTCTCCCATATAGACCTACTAATCAAGTATCATATATGGGTCACTAGGTCCCACCGCCCTTCCTGAAGATCAGACCTCTCACTAAGGTCACAAATCATGAGGCATCATCCACACATATATCTCAACACATCTAATCTAATTCACCTTTCAACCCCCTTTAAGGGAGGCAAGGATAACATTAACCAATGATGGTAAAAACATTTCAACGTGTATTTAGTTATATAGGTTTTAATTTCCATTTTATAGAGGAAAAAACCTATAAGTTGTAATTGGGAACACATTGGTAACTCAAAACTTTAGGAAGGATTATAACAACATCACATGCCAAACATCGGCCTACCAGGCCCTGATCCTATTTGAATATCCTCATAAGGGGTTTATCCATAGAGTGTCATGATATGAACATAAAAAGATAAATAATTGATCCTCACTAAGAATCTGTATATGGTAATACCATCTTGAGGTTCCAGTTCACTAAAAATGGTTAGGTACTTATTGGCATTGTACTAAAGGATCTGAATATATAACCCTAAATGAAGGTCAATTAAGTAAAATATTGTATCAAGATAGATGAGAAATCTCCAGGTTGGTTGTTAGGAATATTTATTTAACCACACATAAAAAGGGAACACCCAAAAATAGTCAACTAAAATGGTATCAACTCCCAACAATGACCTATGAGGGTCAACAATACATGTAGAGTATCATCTCAAACAATCTGTGTCACACAACACTCACATGATTTAGTTAAGTAGAATGTAGTTTCAATATATGTGGAAAAACACCATAAATTCTATTAATGGAACTTTAAATAACTGAACCTATGTAACAACACCCCATGAGGGGTCCAATACTTGGGAAACATGTGCCTTATTGACCCACTAGGGTTACTACAACTCTTGTGTATGAGGAATGAGTCATAATCATCACAGTCAAACATCTCACCATATATCCACATGAACTGTCATCAGAAGTAAATACACACACACACAAACACACACACAAGTTAGTCCATTTAGTAGAATTACACCAAGAACCAATATAGGGAAACACCATTTTGGTTATTGTTGGCAATTTAAATATTTGAACTCATTCATTAGGAATATAAATCACACACTAAAAGGCCTATAACATGTGGAACCTACATGATAAAAATTATGAATTAACAAATACCTCTTTCTTATATGGTCTAAGAGTTAATATCAATCAATGTATGCTCGCCAATAGGATGAGATCTAAAAATCTATAATAAATCATAAACTCAACACCACATGTGTATCTCTCAAAGTGGAAATCATATACAACTGTAACATCATGGATCAAGAACAAAAATCCCATAATCATGGTATTCTGGAACTCTATATGGAATAAGTTTTATTGATACACCAGTCTGATATCCATTATAGGCTCTGACATATTCCTAATAATCCTATCAATCATATACCAAATTGTAAAATAACTGGAAAATAAACACCTCTGATACCACTTCTTCATATCCCAATTTTGTTTACTCTATAAATAGTAACTAGACTTGTAACACCCCAAAATTCTAAAGTAAAAAATCTTATATTCGATAGTGTTCATGACACGCAACACCAAGCACATAAGGGATTTCATCTCAAATTACATTCCATTGAATCTTATTTTTTGTTATGTACCAATTCACATTTATTTAGTGTATATATTTCCTTTTGACATGTTATATTATGAATATACTTATTCTCATGATATTATAAGTTTCATTTAATTTATGGGGAGTTATGATTTAAAAGTTTCAATTTGGTATGGGACACATTGGAATGTTTAAAATTTATTTTCTCTCAAGAATGTTTTAATATCAACAACCATTATTGTTACATATCCTCCTCTAAGTTATTATTGATAAATACATATAATTTATTAAATATGGATATTTTATAAGGCATATTATTTATTTGATATATGATTAATTCTTTGGACTGATACAACATGGGTGGGGTCCTGTTATAGATAGCCCCTCGATGCATCGGTAGTCTCATGAGAAGAAATTGTTGTCTAAATTAGATGGGTTTTTGCCTAATAACTAAACCATCTTGTGAAAGGTCTTGACGGTATTGGTTCCATGTACCTAGGAAACATAACATACAATAATTAAGAATTTACCTCATTTAGATTAAGTTATTATTCATCCACAAGATTTTGCATCAACATATATATGGATACATTTCATTATCAGTTTATTGATTTAGATGGAATGAGTTATAGTTTATTACCTTTCCATATTGATATTTCCTTATCTAGTTATTTGAATGGCATGAGTTATGTTTCCTTTCCCAAGGTTATAAAGAAGAATTATTTTAATAAGCATTCAAGGATGCAGTTTATTTCATTTTATTATGTATCATGTTTGTATTTTATATTTCCTAATTTATTATGGGTATCATGTATGTAATCTTTCCTTCCAAGACTGCTAAACATATCGGTCCTTTAATATTTGGTTCCTTTTAATCATGCCAATGTAATAAAATAATGCATTATCTTTGGGCTTCTGGGGTCGGGGTATTAAAGTTGGTATCAAAATAAGGTTTAACAACAACCTTGGTAACTACATTTAGAAAAATTAGATTAGGTAGCACAACCCTAAGATTGAAATTGAGGATAAGTATATAAGAACATCCTATACTTTTGGTAGGGTAGATACTGTTAGGGTATTCCTAGCAATACATCCCTATCTAAATACCACAAATGGATGTGGTTCTGGCATAGATGTACCTAGGAGTAATAAATAAAACAAGGTGTTCTAAGCCTGACTCAGGGTAACCTGATACACAACAGCGAGCCTTACAATGCACCTGTTTTGACACTCTTTAAGGATATGCTTAGGATAATTCACATTTTATTTATGAACCATTATGAAGGACTTTAAAGTAAAAATATATCCAAAGAAATCATATTTACAATTATGAGATTATCTATGCATAAAATTTTCAATTTATGTTAAGTGATACACTAGTTTTGGGATTATAAATTATTTTATGATTTAATCTAGTGTTGTCAATTGTTTAGAAATGGAGCCTAGTAGAAGGATTGTGAACTCTACCAATTCATGTGATCCAAAGAGTAAGAAGTATCACATATTTCATGGTATTAACCCAACATTTTAAAGGGAAATAGTATCCCAAGTATTATCATCATTTAAGGAAATAATATCATGTGCTAATGAGATAAATAAATAATTCTCCAAGTATTATGTCTTCGAAGGAAACCAAGACAAGAAGAGGCCATCTAAGAACAATGAAAAAGGGAATGAGTCAAAGAAGATGAAGAGAAATAAGTATTTTTTGACATGTGATAATTATGGAAAGAAACACTACAGTACTTTCTTGAAGAGAATGGGAGTTTGTTACAAGTTTGTAAAAAAAGGACACCAAGTTCGTGATTGAAAGGGTAAAAAAATGGTTTCTAATGTTCAATTATTCAACTTCAAGAAGATGTGACACAATTTGAATCAATGTCCCAAGCATAAAAGGAATATACCCTAGATGATTCTATTGGATAATGATCAAGTTATGATACTTCCGTAGATGAAGAGGAATGATTAATATGTCTATTAAATAATTATGAAATTTGAATATTTTATCAGAAATGTACAGGTTATAAGAATTCTAAAATATATGGGGATTTCACTACAGTAAATTTTTATTAAGGATTTGAGATCATATGATAAATGTTACCAAGAAAAGTTATTCAGTATAAAGTTATTTTTTTTGAAAATGCATGTTTTATGGAAAGAGAACCCTTAATATGTTCCTTATGTAGAGATAATGATGAAGAAATGATTGATATGTACAAGTGCTGGCTACCTTTTAAATCATTAATAACTTGTCAACAAGTGGTCTATTCTATCACATATGGAGTTTACAAAACTTTTTTATTCAAGAAATATATCTAATAACATGTGTCATTCATAATAAATAAAGAAGAATTAATACTCCCAATGTGTTTTTTATAGTGATTCAAATTATTACCAAATTTCAAAAGGATACATGATGAAATTATTCACATGTTTGGAATGTGAAAATTTAGAGTTGATTCATTTTGATTAAAGGATAATGATAAGTTCATATTGGAAATTCAGTGACCTTATTTTTAAAGAATTGTATCATAATCTTTTGAGAAAATTAACCATTTATAAAATGGTTTAAGTTTATCATTGGATAATTTTTTCTTGTTTAATGTATTACTTCACCATACAATGCATCCTATGATAAGAGATGAAGTAGAAATAGTTAAAAGTGTAATCAAAGGAAAAGATTATTTTTATTAAAACATATATTTACTTATATTATTTTAGAGTGAAAGAATTCATCAACTCCAAGAAAATTGATCTTGAAAACAAAAATTTTGTCCTAGTACCTTTTTTTCGGATGATTCAAATAGCCCTTAGATCATCATGGATTTAGGGATTTATGATCTTTAACTTTCTTCTAAACATGTTCTCTATAACTCTCCATAAGAAATTTATTGTTATATTTTTCCTCTATATCCATGTTTCTATTTCCCACCTATGTTTTCCTACTAAGGGACCTATTTATATAACCATTGTACTTTCATTTCTCTTTTATTAAGAATATGTGATATTGACCCTTTTACGATATGGGTCTTTCAACAATAGTTTATTTTCAATCCCTATATTTATGAGATCAATTTTAAATTTCAATGAAACAATTTTTTTAAGGTGGGGAGAATGTAACACCCTAAAATTATAAATTAGGAACCTTATATTCGATAGTATACATGACGCATGACACCAAGAGCATAAGGTATTTCTTCTGAAGTTACTTTCCATTGAGACTTATTTTTGGTTATGAACCAATTCACTTTTATTTGGTGTATATATCACATTTTGATATTTGATATCATGAATATACTTATTCTCATGATATAATAATTTTAATTTAATTCATGGGGAATTATGATTTAAATGTTTCAATGTGGTATGGGACACATTGTAATGTTTAAATATTATTTTATCTCAAGAATTTTTTAATATCAATAACCCTTATTGTTACATATCCTCCTCTGAGTTAATATTGATAAATACATATTATTTATTCAATATGGATATTTGATAAGGAAAATTATTTATTTGATATTTGAGGAATTCTTTGGACTAGTACGACACATGTGGGTCCCGATTATAGATATACCCTCGATGATTGGTAGTATTATGAGAAGAAATAGTTAGCCAAATTAGATGAGTTTTTAGCCGATAGCTAAATCGTCATGTGAAAGTCTTGATGGTACTTGTTCCATGTACCTAAGAAACATGATGTCCAATAATTAATCATTTACCTCATTTATATTCAGTTATTATTCATCCATGAGATTTTTTGTCGATATTTCTATAAATACATTTCATTCTCAATTTATTGATTTATATGGCATGAGTATTTGTTTCTTACCTTTCCATATTGATATTGCCTTATCTAGTTATTTTAATGACTTTTGTTATCAATTGTTTACCTTTACATTTTAATTTATTCCTAATGATTAATTATTGATTCCAATTTACTTACCCTTAATGATCATTTGATCTCACCCTTGTTATGTTTCCTTTCTCCAGGTTATGAAGAATAAATCTTTGAATAAGTGTTCAAGGATGTAGTTTATTTAATTTTATTTTGTATCATGTTTATATTTTATAATTACCAATGTATTATAGGTATCATGTATGTAATATATCTTTCTAAGACTTCTAACTGATTAGACCTTTGGGATTTGATTCCTTGTAATCATGCCAATGTAATAAAATAATTCACCGGCTCTGGGCTTCTGGGGTCAGGGAATTACAGGACTAGTTGGCGATAAGGCCTCAAGTGTTCCTCCGTATATGCCAGAGGCTTCTGACTAGTTGTTAGGGCCAAGGGTGTGTCTATGGGGAGACTATTTTCTCATATTAAAGTAATAGAAACAAAATAACTGACTAAAAATTATGTATAATAGTAAATAAACAGAGCAAGGAATCAATAAATATGAATAAGGATATAATAAAATGGAATTTATTAATGGACCGGACAACCATATAATACATAAAACACTAGTCACCCACTAGGATAGTCTCATATATACGATTAAATAAAATAATCAAATAAAAGTTCAAGGCTCCACTACTAAATAAAAAATGAACCACATACCTGGCCTCCAAGACACTATCGAACTACTCCAGCCTGATCATAAGATATCCACACGATTGGCTCCGTTCGATTATGAAACCATGGGCCTCATCCCTATCATTATTACATCCATGCTCAACCTAAAAATAGACATAATGTTTTCATGCTCAACAAAGTTCACATATATGGGGTGAGAATTAAATATTAGTAGGCCACCCCAACGGTGAACCTATAACCTTCTATCACAATTTCATGATCATGAAATATGCTTAGCCTATCCAAGACACAACTGGAATAAAATGAATAAAGAAAAAACCACATTCGATCATTGGGTTTGTGAATCCGATCAAATTGACATCTTGTGAATAAGGAATTGATTTGAATGTCGTACCACTAAATCCATGTTTAATCAAGTTTATCCTTAGGTTTGTAATCCCGATCGAACATAACAACTTCAGACAACACCATAAGATCTTTGAGTATTTTACTTTATATAAATAAAACCAAGACTAGAGGTATGTACCTGAATCCATGTAAAATAATGTCAAGAATAATATAGTTATAGTTGTCCTATAAGCCCATCCAAGGAATTCTAAGTTGGAATCCAAGTATCACCCAAGGAAATATATAATTCCATTTTTCCCATGAACCCATCCAAGGCATTCTGTATTGGAATATAAGTATTTCCCATGGCATAACATAATCTCATATGACCCATGAGCTCATACAATGCATTTCATATTGTAATTTAAGTATCACCCATTGCATAACCTAATCTCATATGATCTATTATCCCATACAAGTCATTTCTTATCATAATCCAAGTATCACCCATGTCGTAACATAATCTCATATGACCTATGAGCCTGTATATGGAATTATGTATTGAAATCCATGTATCACCCATGGTATAAAATATTATCATATAACCTATGAGCCCATAAAAGGTATTCCATATCAGAACATAGATATTTCACATGGTATAACATATTCTCATATGACCCATGATCCCATCCAAGGAATTCTATATTGGAATCCAAGTATCGCTCAAGGAATAATCTTAATAATGTAGTAACAGTTCATCCACCTCAACCCTGAGGAGTATCTCATGAATTGATTAAGGATATCATCATAAATCCATGAGAATATCTCAAATACAATTCTCAGTAGAAAATCACCCACTTGACAACATCATATGTGTACCTTATACAAAGAAGGATCGTAGTGTCACAAGGAATTATGGTAAAGTCACATTTAATCAAATAAGATCATAATAATGATCCTAGGAATTAACTAAAGACATCCCTTTCATAGCATCATATCACATCAAGACCCACAACAGAGTATCAGGAAGTACATCTAGAAAACATAGCTACATCAATAATAACTGAGTGGATGCATAAATAAAAGAGTGAGGGTGGCCAAAATCCTAAACCCATCACTAATTCCACAACCTCATGGCTTAAATGTTTGGTATAGGTTCTAAGAAAAAACATGACACAATCTCTACCCCAAACTCATAACACACAAGCTCAGGGTCAGTCAGCCATCGGGGTACCCACTTGGGTCCCCTATGTCAAAACATAGGAGTGGTATCATACTTAGGATCCTCAGGGTACACACATAAGTGAAGGTTTCCCTCTTGGCGTCCACAAAGTCAAAACATAATAAAAGGTATAATTCTTTGGATCCTCAAAAATAGAGGAAAGAAGATTTATCCTCTAGGGGAGTCTCTAGGTCAATAGGTAAATAAGTTCATCCCTCTTGGTATCCTCAGAAACAAAAGAAAGTAGTGGCATCCCATAAGGGGTCCTCTATGTCAATAGGTAAACAAGGGAATCCATCTTGGGATCCATGGAAATATAATAAAGAAGTGGAATCCTATAGGGGATCCTCTAAGTCAGAATGTAGTAAGGGGAATCCCTCTAGGGATGCTCATTTACAAACTGGTCGCTTGGGCCACCACCCGTCTCTCGGGGTAACACATCCCTCAACCTCGTCTCTAACAAGTCATGGACTTCCAAGCCAAAAAGGGAACCCCTCACAAGGGAGATTCCCACAAGGTATAATCTACTTAAGATTTTTTCTAGAAAGATGGCCCATGGCTCATATCACTTCAAGGTATCACTATATGCTAACCCTAATACCCAATCTATTCAATTCATTGAAACACAACCCATTCCTGATAACCTGTGATTGTACCAAGAGAACTACCAAACTAGAACATTGGTGATCCCATGTCATGCCCTATAATAATTATTACAACCCTTATCTAGGTCTCATATAAATTCTCACTCTTAGTAGACAACCGATTCCCTTTACTAGAGGAAGAACCTCTCCATCATAACTCATTCACCCAAAACACCATTTAAGAGTCCTCAAATCACCCCAAGGGTTTCAACAATGTTATATACACGAAAAAATGTTCAATATGGACTCCTATTATGTAAAATTATGAATCCAAGGTGTAAAATCACTAAAACCCTCAAAAGGGTAGAAAGGGAGAAGTACACGGTGTGTATACCTAAGTACACAAAGTGTACTCTCAAATCCCCATATGTGCATGTACTTCAGCTGAAATTATCATGTAAAACCCAACTAAATGGAATATAAATCATGTACATGATGTGTACCCTATATGGGGTACCTTACCATTCCCCACACATGAAATATATATGTGTTTCTATCTAGTTGTGTACTTCTACATGTCATACATTCCACACGGGGTCTTGTTGTATACCCTATATGACCATGTGCCCCAATATAGGTTGTTTGGACATGTATCCTTCCACATGAAGAGTGAAACTGAATGGTGTGTACTCCCAATACACAACATATAGTTATAACAATTCATCTTTCTTGAATAATAAAAACACACAACATGTGTTCATAAACCACGCATTGTGTGATTAATATTTCTGAATGAGAAAACCATACAATCAGTCCAAACCCCTATTATTCTTCCAGTTAAGCATAAAACAACCCCATGGGGGGACTTAGAAGTCATATAAGGTCCTTAAGACTGTAAAGTGGTAAATACATAGGTATTTATAGAATAATATAAAAAATTGACTAATATTAGGCTGAATACATCAAGGATTCACCAATTTTTGCCTTTCACAGCTACCGCTTGACGATCCGACTCCTCCCGAGCTCCGTGGTGATGCCCATATTATTCCCTCCCCATATATATATATATATATATAAATCTCTATATCCCTTTACTATATCATTATAGGAAATGTAAAATCCTTCATGGGTGTAAATGAGAAGCTAGGGGAGGAGAAGAATGAAAAGGGAAAGAAGGAAGACTAAAAAAAGAAAAAGAAAAAAGGGTCTGGGCCCAACCCTGATACCTAACATGAGTTTATGCCTCGACTAGGAAAAACCCCATATTCCAAACTCAAATTTGGTGATGGAATATCAATATGAAACTTCATTCAAAATGATATCTTTGAATGAACATGCACAAATAAATTAATATTTAATTAATTAAATATTAAATATTAATTACTCTGTGAAAACTCGAACGACTATAAATTCCACCAAACTCTTAATATAGGGTAAAAACCCTATTCTGGGACCAATAGAGTTGTAAGAAAAATAATCAGAGATAATATTATATGGTAAAAGTCCATTTTACCCCTAATGAGAATCCTAAAGTAAAAATTCAAATTTCTAATCAAATTCAATGTCTAGAAAACACATGCCTTTACAATCTGTTCCCTCATTTGAATATAATAATCCAATATGAAATATAATCTATATTTTTCAAAAAAAAAATCCTATCATGGTCCCCAATACAAGGATATGTATCCTCCCTGATACATTTTTCATGATCCGAGCATTTATGAGTTTTTGGGTTTTATCCTCTTAATCATCACTTGATGATGAGGATGAGTCTTACTTCTCCATCAATCTTAGGGGGATTTAAGGATCACTAGAATTTCAAATGATTTTTCAATCATGAATTATAATTCTAGTAGCATATGTAACCATTTTCCTCTCCAATTTAAAGTAAGACTTTATAATAATAATAATAATAATAATAATAATAATAATATCAACCATCCATTAATATTATTAAAAAATAAATAATAACATTTAAAACCATATACGGACTTTGATATAAATAAATATATATTGAAATAATCAAATTACATCTCAAACATTCATTTAAAAATAATAAAAACATCATTTTTTTTAAATTCCTTGTAATAATTCAATCACAACAATATCCATTTATCAATTGTGAATTTAAAAAAATATCTAAAAATTCATTAAATTTTAATACAATAACATTTTTTGGACTTTATATAACCTATAATGATGTGGTTCATCACAAAATCCATAAAAAAATTATGTTTCTAGAAAGTGTCATGGAATTACTATGAATAAAACCCAATTATATAATAATGAGTGAATACAAATATTTGGAAGCGTTGCTTCAATTATAAAGAAACCATTTATTAAAACTACAAATGCAGGGCAGGTTATCCTCACCATAAGTACTTTTCTTTACTTTAAGCAAAATATTATTAAAAATATAGTCAACAAGAGGAAACTCAATGATAAAGAAAATTATAATTCTAATAAAAAAATTCAAATAATCAAATACAATCATACACAATACATTATAAAGGTAAAATTACCTAAAAAATAAAAAATATCATATAAATGACTTTCATAATAAAAGATATGTATAAAATCATAAAATTAAAATCACCTCATTTAAATGAAAAAGGTAAATCACTTTAAAAGTAAACATGCCACAACCTAAAAAAATTTAGTATTTTCCATAATAAACCAAAAACCAATAATTTCAATATAAAAACCATACAAAAAATAAAAATTTATATTTAAATAATGATATATGAAGTCCAAAACCATTTATAAAAAGAATTACTAATATAAAATTTTTTCCTCGATTTATAAAAATGATTTACACCACTTTAATTTTTTTTATTTTTTCGAAGCACTTTTACCATACCAATTCAGATTTAAAATAGTCATCAATTTTAATCATCCCACTGAAATCACCCCATTAAATCCTTTATTACATTTTAAATCATTTAGAACAAGGGAAACCTTGAATTTATAAAACATATACCAAATATGAAATAAATTGTTTTTGTTGAAAAAATAGTATAAAATGTTTTATATAATTTTTCATGAATCTAGATAAAAATAAAAATTTATAATTTCATAAAATAAAAATAATACCCAATAAAATTAAACCATAATAATTACTTATAATCATCATCTCAATTCCTCTAATTTTTTTTAATAAAAAATAATAAAAGAAACTCTAGACCATATAAACATCCTCAATATCCATTAAATCCAATTCATAAGATTAATAGAGCACATAAAGAGATATATCAAAAGGGAAACACATCAAAACAACTCCATTCCTAGATACATAGTTCATGTGAATAATTTTTATCCCATGAACCCTACCCATGTAGCCCATTGGTTCTTCATCAAATATTCATCAAAGCCATAATTGTACCAATAATGATGTATATATGAAAATAAAAAATAAATTTAGATATTCCACACTTCCCCTAGAAACTAAAGGCTTAGTATGAGAGGTGGTGATTGGGAACCTATTAATGATCTATCTCTTGAGTTTTAACAATCCTATCTTCTGTCTACATTGACTCCCTAAATAACATAAAACATAACTAGGTTGTGATTTTATTTTTTCATGAACCCTCCCATGAATCCCTCAATCCAAGCACCTGATTAAGCTTGTTAAAATAACAAATATGAGCCACTGATTACCCCATGATGACAAAAAGTTCCATGGGAGTCATGACATACCAGGTGGGGATGATTGTTCCCTCAAGTAATGATAAATAATTAATGGGTTTTTTATTGAAAATCCTGGTTGGTGTGTTCATATTTTATAATTCCATGTATATGAAATAAGCAATTTAAAATAAATAGGAAAACATAACATGTAATAATCACCATAAAGAACTATATTCAATTAAATATACATATATTCAACATCAAGAAAATACAAAAAATAATATGTATAAAGGAAGACCAAAATTAAAAGGAGGACATGTTGGTTGTTTAAAAAATATCTAAAACAAACTATAATCTTGAAAAATTATATAAAGAACACCATATGACCTAACCCCCCCTCCATATCCCAAAACATTCATGATCTAACCATATGAAATAAAAAATCAAGTACTTACAAGGAGACATAAAAACTACATATACACCAAAGTGTGTATATAGGGTATGAGAAACACAAGCCCAATAGTATTTCACCAAAATTATATAAAATTCATATTATGAGTCATTCCATAAATGATAGTTTGAACTATATTATTTCAATTAATCATTTAAAGGTTTATAAATTACAAAAAACATTTACATACCTATTCTCCCATTTTATATAAAGCAATGATCACCCTTTGGAACCAATATGATTAGTTTTTTTAAATCCATATGAAAACCATCTTTAAACGATTTAACGAAATACCTTCATTTTATGGGAGAATAATAATTGATTTTAAAAACCAATTTCTAATCAATTTTATTTTCCAAAATCATTTCATATTTGGGATTAAACCATTAAATAAAACAAGGACAATTCCCACGGAATAAAATTAATGAGAAATATACAAAAACACTATAATATGGAGATAAATTACTATATTAATATGAATATAAATGAAATGAATCATATATGTGTGGTTATAGAAATAAGATAAACAACCTTAATGATGTAAAAGTGATGAATAAAATAACATGAACATATATTTGTAATTAAATAATGGAAATGTTAAGACACAGAATACAATCAAAGCATACTAATAAGGAAATCAAGGAAAAATATCACAAATTGAAATATATAAAATTTTAAATACAGATGAAAAACCATTAAATGAATATTTAAATCAATCCTCCTGGGATATGACCTATGGTAACATGTTCAATTAAACTCTATAATTCTTATACTATTGTAGTGACCAAAAAAATCATATTATCCCATAACTAGATATATCTATTCCCATGAATGAACTTCTATGGAGAACCATATCAAGTCATTGTGGAACTCACATATATATCATATAATTTTTTAGTTACCATATAATAGTCCTTTTCAAGGAAGAGTGTAATCAATAATAAGCAACACATTTCATAGTCTTCCCAACTTGAACATGTGTTTCCCATGAAGCTAGTTAATGGATACGAGGAACCATTTTATCACCCATTATTAAAATATAAAAAATATCTCATAAGGAAAATAATCACAATATTAATCATTCATATTACCTACCTACACCCCTTTTATAGGTAACCCCATTATAATTCACAGAATCATCAAACCGTAATCAAAACAATCTCATAATATACTCAAACCCATGTAAAATATAATGAAAGGTGGTTCAAACCAATGTGTGGATCTTTTTATACAAACCTTTATTACAAGTTTTCATATAGGCTTTCAGTTTTAAATAAATCCTAAGAAAATTTCAAAAACCATATTTGAAAACCATTTTAAAACTATTCAGTGATTATACATCAAAATTAATTCAAAGAGGACCATGATTGTAAATTGAAAATGACCAAAATTTATTAGTGTAATTGAAGTATAAATTTAAAATATAGAAATAAAACATTCGAATATGAAAACTCACATGTAATCGTGTGAAAATATTATAGAAAAGTAACACAGTAAATAACAGTTACACTCCCCTAACAAAACCCCTTAACCAATTTAAATATTCATTTTGTATATGATATAAAACACAAGAAACATTTTAGAAATTATTTTTAAGTATATAACCTCAAATTATTCCCTATTTCATTAAAAAAGTGACTCTTAGGAATTTTTTTAAACACTTAGATTGAAATGAACTTCATTATCACTAGTAAAAAATGGTCTTTATCATCGATTGCTTTTTTAATTTTAACATCAGTTTTTAACCGATGTTGAAGCCGCTGACTTAAAAAATATGACTTTTGACATTAGTTTTTGTAAAACTATGCCAAAAAGGATTAAAATATATTTTTTGGAAATGGTTTTTTTAAAAATACAATTCCAAAAATACCCATATATATTATTTTTAGCATCGGTTTTTAAAGAAACTGATGCTAAAAAGTAAAAAAAAACAAATTTGGCATTGGTTTTTTTTAAAATACTGATGCCAAAAAGTAAAAAAGAAACTTTTTTAATCAATTCTGGAAAAAATTGAAGCCAATAATGATTTTTTTATATGTTTTATAGAATTTTATAAGCTTCAATTTAACTGGTTGTGAAGATAAAACAAAGTTACGGATCAAAAGTTATGACCATTTGAAGTTGAACATCTCAAAGTTTCGATAGGTACAACTAGTTTCAAAGAATACATGAGAAACATGAATGAAAATTACATAAACCAAATGAAATAAAGTAAAATAAATTATTTTAACATATTTAAATTCTTTTAAGAGTTTCCATAAAAATTATATGTTGTTTATCATTATATCTCCTAGTTTTAGGGTAGAACTCTTGCGAAAATGAAAATGGTGATCGATAATGAATTTTGAACCTCAATTGGTAAATATCATCTGAATGTTTTATATTTTTAACTCAATCATAATAATAACATAACATTATAAAAAATATTATAGAGATGATTAGTAGTGAAAGAAAATAATAATAAAGAAATTAAATGATTAGAATAGATACTGTGTTCAAATCATCGATTGAAGCCGCCTTGAAAACTTGATTGAATCGAAGAGGTAAAAAATTATAAATGAAAGAGAAAATGGATTTATATTGTAAATGAAAACATATTCAATATAGCTGAATTAAAATTTAGGTGGTATTTTAAAAATTAAAATCCATATTGTGAAAAAAATTGAAATACTGATCTCGCGTATTTTCAAATATTTTTTATCGTCGGTTTTATTTAAAACCAATGCAAAAGAGAATTTATATTGGTTTTTTGGTGTTGGTTCTTTACAAAACTGACATATAAAATACGCATCAATATAATTTTTGGTGTCATTTTTTAAAAAATCTATTGTGAAAAACTTAATTTTTTTTGGCATCAGTTTTTAAAAAAATCGATGCTAAAAAACAAAAACAAATTGATTTTGTAAAATAACCGACACCAAAAATAAAAAAAAAATATTTTTGGTGTCAGTTTTTTAAAAGAACTGATGAAAAAAATTAAATATACTTTTTATAATGCTTAATATTAATTATTAAAAATCGATTTGACTATTCGTGAAGCTAAAACGGAGTTACATATTAAAATTTAGGGCCTTCGAAAGTTGGGCTTTTTTAAGAATTATCTTAGAGAAGTTCAATATCCAAAATCCATGACTTTTAATTCATAACACCATTTTATCTCTATGACCAGTAAAATAAAATCATAGAAAATGATCAAAAACATAGTAAAAAATTTCTTAATTATTGGCATTGGTTATTCTAAAAACCAATACCAAAAATATTTTTTTTTTCAATTTTTGGTGTCGTTTTTTTAAAAATGATGCAAAAAATGATACAAATGGGTATTTTTGGCATTTTTTTTTGAAAAAACCAATTCCAAAAATTATCTAAAAATATATTTTTTGTCAGTTTATAAGAAAACTATGTCATATTTTCGACATTAAAGACCATTTTTCTACTAGTGTAAATGTGTATAATTCTTAGGATCCATTCAAAATACAATTTTATGTAATTCTTGAAAAACAACCACATAAGAAATTCCATTAAAAAGTCATTAATAGAAACATATTCCAGTATATTATAGTAAAAAATATGTATAAAAATATCAATCATGCATGGAATAGATAATAAATCGAATATTATAGAAACACCTACCTTGAACTGATGAAATCACAACCAGGGTGTTGTTCTAAAACTATGAAGAAATTTCAATCAAAGTAGAAATATTAAGAAACATAATCACAAATAACAAAAATAGAAAAATTTCATTTAAATAAATGAAAAAAAATATTTTCTACTATGAAAAAAAACTTAGGGATTACATTATAATCTTTGTGATTATTCTAACACCATTGATAATGCATCAATTTGTTTAGTATAGGTAGATATATTTAATTTGTAAGTTTTAATGAATTAAGAGAAAGAGAGAGACATGGGATTTAGAGGCAGGTGAGAGAGAGGTGAGAGGAAAACTAACTCCCCTGCATACACCTGTAATAACTTTAAAGGTACCTCCCCAAATTTCATTTCATGTTTTTAATTTTAATTTGTTCCTCTTTGAATCATTTTCTCAATATTTTCATTCAAATTATATTTATACATTATGCACTCATGTGTGGAGCCTATAACACTAAGCCCTATCCACTCCTTTTTTATTTTCTTTGATGTTCCCTACACTTTTCCCTACTCCGCTTCCTTTTTCCCTTTACTTTTTAACTTAACCAATTAAAATATGAATAGTAATAGTAATAATAATAATAATAATCTAAAATGATCTGAGACATGAATTTTTCTTTGAACCCATACCACTAAGAAATTTATTAGTGAATAAAGGGGTAAAAATGTATACACGATGTGTAAAAAACATACCCCATCTAAAAATTGAATGAAATTATTGACATACATTCCATAAGACACACTTTAGTGAATACTAGAGAATTGACTTTAAGGAATCATTTCCTAGGCCATGATTCTCACAAAACCATATTCATATATGAACATCCTCTAATTTTAAATTCAATATCATAGAAACATCCAAGTGTATCATTATCCATAAGATAAATAGTATTTAAAATTTTTGTTTATAGGAGTTACTAATATAATATCCTAGCATAAAATGGGATCTAGAATTCACAGGGTGCAACACATCCTCTACCCCAAGTACCCTGTATCCAACTTTTGAAATTTAATATCACTATATTCATAGTGAATAAAAAAAATTAAATTATAAAATAATAATATATCATAATTGGATTAAACAAACAAATTATCTCTATTTTCAATGGCTATCAGATTCTAGAATAGTAAAAACAAAACACAACAAATTATCTATCATAGAATTATGTGTTCTCAATTGTTAAAAAGGTCATCATAGATGCATTAGTTAGAGAAAAGAAAAAGAAAATCCCTCTATGAATTCAAGATCCCATTAACTATTTAAATGGTTGTATTCCAATGGAATCATTAACTATGACCCATAACACAATATAATTTATCATAGTTATTAAATTTTTTTATAGGAGTGATCCCTAATAAATCAATGATTGAAAATCATCCACTATCAAAATAAACAGTCTTCAAGTTTGATCATGAAATGAAATTTCATAGGAATTCACTTTGATAAATACATGTAACTATATACATGGTGTCCTACAACAATTTTAATTAATGAATTAAGAACAGATTAAACTAAATAAAAAATATCATAGTAACCAACACAAGGGTCAATAAAGACCAACCTATGCATTTTGATGAAATAAAAAATGCACCTTAATCCCAAACACAACTGTATTCCCATTCCATAGTTTAGAGACCTTAAAGTACCAAGTCTATCTATATCAAGTGTAATATATATTAAAAATTTATTATTATCAAGATGATATACATGAATAGAGATTCATAATAAATGAAAAGGGACTGGGAAAGTGTTACTACCAATAATGTTTGTGAATTCTGGGTTAATATCATGTTTATATTCAATTTCAATTTTAGACATCATCTCATTCCTTATTCAAATATAATCATACACATTGATATGTCATGCTTTATATTTTTCAAGAACAATCCAATATTAGTCCCCAATTTGAGTATAAATCTCCACCCTGAGACATTGTTTAATGATTTGATCATTCTATATATTTTGGGTGTCGTCCTCCTCATCCTCACATTATGGTGAGGATGAATTTGAATTCTCCATCACTATCAGGGGGATTTTAGGATCATTAACTTCTCCAATGATTTTTCTATAATCAATAAAAATCTTAGAGGCACATGTAAAAACTATCCTCTCTAATTTAGAGAAGTCTTTATAATAATAATAATAATAAAAATATCACCCCTTTATTATTATTATTACTAAATTAATAATAGTCCATAAATACACACACACACATAGAAAGGCTTCTGAGACACCGGTTTTGTCCTCAAGTCCTTCAAGGCCTTTGGGCCAGTAAGTCTTTTAGGACACCTCAAGGCCTTCGGTACAACTTAAGGCCTTCAGGCAACATCAAGGACATCAGGCCATATGATAACTATGCTTAAATGGACCATGTGGAATCTACAAGGAGTAGGATCCAGATGAGTATTTAGAGTAAGGTGCATTCACCAGAGTAGAGCTAATGGATTGGAAGAATGAGATGACATGCCAATTTCCATTGGGACTAACCTGTGCATGTATGAGAAGCCTAGCCGAACATCCATGTGAAGGTGGAGAGATAACATCATGATGTAGAAGCTGGGGAGGAGTAGTTCCTAGTAGTTATAGTCTATATGATTTCCTATAATACTTTTAGGTCATGTAATGCCATAATGCCTACTGGCCATGTAAGGGTTCCCCTTCAACCATTAAAAGGGGGATTACAAAAAATTAATAAAAATAGAAGGCATTTGGGCCATTTGAAGTAAATACTATGTAAAATGTTCAATCATAAAAAAATATTTATCAATTAGGAATTTAAAATAATATCATAATATTCTTTACATTTTAATTTAATCACATTTTCCTAAAAATTTCTTAACCTAAAACGATGTGGTTCATTACAAACCCCCCACCATATTTTTTCCCTGGTAAGGTCTCACTGATTTACTATGAATTGAACCATATATAAAACAAATTATGCCTCCATATATTTAATATCTTCCATTAAAGTATCATAAAACCATTAATTAAAACAAGATATATAGGTCAGGTTCTACCCACCAAAAGAAAATTCCTTTACTATAAAGGAAAATATAATAAGAATTATTGTCAAGAAATTGTAACTCAATGACATGTAAAAAATTTAATTCTAAAGGAATCGATTATATTAATAGAATACTCTAAAACCAAACACACTATAGTGGTGACATAACTTGAAAAATATAAACCATCATATAAATCATTTCCAAAATAAATGAGAAGTAGAAAAGAATAAAATTAAAAACACATTCGTTTAAATGAAAATGTTTACTCACATTAAAATAAAATATATTGAAACCAATAAAACAATTTTCATAGATAAAAAATTTATTATTTTCATTACAAAAACAAAAACCAAGATGTTTAATTTCTTAAAACTAAAAAAAAATTATTTTCATCATAAAAATTGATGGTTAATGTTAAAAACCATTTATAAAAACAAATATACACATATAAATATTTTTCCCAGATTAGTTAAAACCTTTTACAACACATTATATTTTTTCTTTATTTATTTTTTCAAAACGCCATTGTAACACAAATTAATATTCCATACATACATTTATTTTAGTCATCCCAATAAAATTTCCATTAAAACAATTATTAAATTTTAAAAAATTTGAAAAAATGGAGACCATAAATTTTGTAAAATTATATATTATATAAAAGAATACTTTTCACTTGGAAAAATATCATAAAATTTACAAAATCATTTTCCAAAATGTATCATTTCAAAAAAACCAAACTCTAATGACATAAAATAAAAATAATACCCAAAAAATTATACTACAACAATACCTCAAGAATATCATCTCAATTCATCTCAAATTTCAAATAAACATGGGTAAAAGCAACTTGAGACACTATAGAAATCCTAAATATCTATTAAAACCAATCCATAATATCAATATAATACATTAAGAAACATTTATAAATGTAAAAACCTAAAAATAACACCCTTACTGGATATAAGGTATGTGTGCACAATCTGTAGCCCATACTCCTTGACTATTCAGTTCATTGGTTCTTCATCCAACATTATTTAATGTTAGGATTATACCTATAAAAATATATACATGAAACATGAAATATAAATTAGTTATTCCTTACTTCCTTTTAAAAATCAATGCTTAATATGAGATGTGGTGATCAAGCACCTACTCATGAACTAACTCACTTATATATATATATATATATAAACAACATAAAAATATTACAAACAAGCCTGTGTATAATAGATGGAAAAAATGAAAGGAGGTTTATTTGAATTGTAATTTAATATCTAAAAATAAACCCTAATCCTAGACCACAACATAATGAAGACCATGTGACCTAAGGTCACCACCATATCCCAAAACATTCATGAGCTACCCATAGGAAATAAAAATTTGTTCCCCTACATGGATACATAATAATGAAATACTCACCAAGGTATGTATGTGGGTTATGAAAAAAACATTCCCATTAATATTTTTAAAAATTTCCTTGCATTTACTTTTATGATTAATTCTATAAATTAAATTTTTAAGTGAATTCTATAAATAAATCATTTATAGGTTTAAAAATTATAAACAAAATTTACATACCACATCACCCAATTTTACAAAACATAGTACATACTTTAGAATTAATAATATTACATATTTTAAATACATTTGAAACCCCGCATTTAAATAATTAATTAATCACCTTCATTTTATAGGATAATAATAATATATATTTAAAATTGTATCATCACCCCTTTTTATTTTACAATATCATTTGATATCTGGGTTTCAACCAATGAAAAAAGGATAATAAGGAACAAGGAATAACATTTACAACCCACCCCCCAAAAATTGATATAAACTGCTATATTTACATAAATATAAATTAAATACATCATATATGTGGGGTTAGAGAATCAACATAAACAACCTTAGTGACAGAAAAGCAATGAATGGCATAATGTGATCATATAATTATAATTAAAGAAGGGCAGTGTTAAAACAAAGAATATTATCAAATCTTAATAATACATAAATCAAGGCCAAAATTTTAAAAACAATTCAAAATAATTTTAGATATTAGTTAAAAATCATGTAAATGAATATTTCAATCAAGCCTCATGGGATATGCCCAATGGTATCTATGGTCATGGGAACCCTTTTATCCTCATACTATTTTGGTGATCAAACCTATCATTTCTAGAATTAATTGGATATATCCATTCATATATATGAGCCTCTAGGGATAAATATTTCAAGTCTTAGTGATAATCACATCCATATAATAGTATTGTTTATTTAGTGTGGCATAGTACCTTTTTAGTGAGATCTTAATAAATGCCCAATGGTACTTGTACTATTATTCCCACATATCATTCATGTTTATCATTATGCTACCTAATAAAGGTGGTAAAACAAATTTAAAACCCATTAATAAAGTATAAAAATAACATCTCACAATAAAAATGATCACAATATCAATCCATCAATAGAGATCCCCACAAAATTTTGATAGAAAAAACAGTTATAATTCACTTATGCATCAATCCAAAATAAAAATAATCATAAAATATAATCCAAAAATTTTAAAACATCATGATAGGGGGTTTAAACCAATTATTTAGCTTATTTTAGGAAAACCATTATTAAAAGTTTCCAAATGATCCTTTAGTTCTTTCCAAATCCTATGAAAATTTAGAAATCTATATTTTAAAGAAATTTGAAACAAAACTTGAAACAAAACTTCAATTATAAGTTATAATTTATTAACAAAGGATAATGGACATCAAATTAACATGAGAAAAAAATTATTGAGTAAAAATTATCAATTTAAACTATAAAAAAATTAACATGATCATAGGTAAACTCACATTTAATAGTGAGAACATGTTAAATAAAAACAACAAACCTGAAAACAATTAAACTCCCCTCAAAGAACACCTTAACCATATTAAACATTATTAAATCAATGAAATAATACATGAGAATTTTTTATAAATTATTTTGAATCTATAACCTCACTTTATCAACCAATTAATTCAAAAACACCCTCTTAAGAATATTTTCAATCTCTTAGAGTTCACTAAAATTCATTATATTTGTATAATGCTTAAAATCTATTGAAAAACCCATTTTATAAAAATCCTGGAAAACACCAACATTGTAAAAACCATTGAAATTCATTAATAGATTCACATTCCATTAGATTATGATTAAAATATAGGTTTTTAAAGATTAAAAACACATGGCATGGAAACTAAATGGAATTTTATAGAAAAAGTTATGTTAATCCACTGAACTCACTTCCTTAGTGTTGTTCTACCACCAAGAAGTGATGTAAATTGAAGCTGAAATTTAAGAAAAATAATCCTTGAAAACTATTACAAAAAAAATAGATATAATTAAATCTGAAAAATATTTTTTCTAAAAAAAAACAATCTTATGGATTACCTTATACTCTTAGATATGAATCTAATGCCAAAAAACAACAAAATATGGTTTTATCAATGCTAAAAAGGCCTTTATCAGTGCTAAAAAAGTGCTGATAATTGAATCACTATTAAAGAAAGGGGGGGGGGTCCATTTTATCATTTCTAACAAAAGAAATGATAAATAACCCTTTTATTAGCGCTAAAAAAAGTGAATATAGAAGTAAAAAAAATTAAAAAAAATTAAAAAAATTCTATAAATCAGAGGGTTTTAACAGTCATTGACCATCCCTTAAACGGTGCAATGAACACCCTACCCGCATGCCCTAGCCACCCCTGTATGCCCCAGACACGCCCTAAACCTTTAACAGTTCTATCACCACCCTTCACCAACCCATACGTGCACCCCTACATCCTCCTAGATTTGAAATCGAGACCTCTCCCCTGCACCCCTGGACCATTTACCACTCCTCCATGTTGCTTTGCTTTCCATTAAATGATATTTATATATAGTTATATTTATTAATATAATAATATATGTTTATATTAACACACACATATATAGTTATATTAATATATATATATATATATATTAATATATTTATATATATATTAATATTAATAAATATATATACATATATAGTAATATTTATATATTTATATACATATTTGTATATTAATATATATTTATATCAATTTATTTATATATATTTAGTTATATCTTTTTATATCTATATTTATTCGTATATTAGTATATATTTATAAGATTAGTTTTAAATAAATATATAAAAAATGTTTTTTTGTGTGTGTTTATAAATAAATAAATAAATACATATATACAACATAAATAAATAAATAAATACATATATATATTATATATGTGTATCTATAAGTATAAATATACATATTTATATATATTTACAAATATTATATTTTAATATGTATATATATATGTTAGAATATATAGATAAAATATATCAGTTTGTTAACACAAACACACACACACACATTATAAAGGTATATAAATATTCATATATTTGGGAACAAAAAATATGAAAGAAGGTTCCCTTGTGTCACCAATGTGTAGATCTCATCACATGATTCAATTTGATATGTGGTAGAGCTCAAATAGACACCCATATGAAAAGTTATGACCGTTTGAAATTTGAGTTACGTTTTCAACTTATTTTAGATCTTTTATTAATTTTTTGATTTTTTGTGTCTTCAAATTGTTATTAAATGATTATTAATCGATGATAATTATAAAATTATTAACTAATAATATTTTTAAATATTTTATAATCTATTTTCACTAGATATATTATATATTAAGTGTAAATTTCTA
The DNA here is from genome assembly GCA_963277665.1 of Viscum album. Lineage (NCBI taxonomy): Eukaryota > Viridiplantae > Streptophyta > Magnoliopsida > Santalales > Viscaceae > Viscum > Viscum album. The sequence continues at coordinate 1,967,549,810 of OY728138.1, forward strand.
TTTATACCTATCTATAACCTATTTAAAAAATATATATTATATTTATATCAATATAAATTTATTTATTTGTCAATATAAATATATTTACATATTTATATATTAATATAAATATATTATTTTTAATTATTTTTTTTGGAAAAATACCCTTTATCAGTACTAGTTAAAAAGTGCTGATAAAGACCCCCTTTATCAACGCTACTAAAAAAGCGATGATAAATGGGGTCCCTTTAACAGGGCTAAAAACCCACTGATAAAGGGGGTACCTTTATTAGAGCTAAAAAAGAACTAATAAGGGGCCATTTTAATAGTTCTTTTTTAACATTGTTGAAAGTAACTTTTATCAGTGATTTTTTTAGCACTGATAAAGGTACCCCCTTTATCAACTCTTTTTTAAAGCGTTGTTAAAGGGTAGCATTGTGAAAAAACCTTTTTGTGGTAGTGACATCAAAAAAAAAATCTATCTGATCATTATAAACTTTTAAATTGAAGAAAAAAGTTTTAAAAAATTAATAGAGAGAGAGATAAGAGAGATAAAGAGAGAGGTAGGTGAGCGAGCTAGAAGTGATAGGGAAAATAACCCACTATGTGTGACTACACATGCTGCGATGAAACCTCCCTCTCTTTTATTTAATTTATTTCCATTTCAATCATTTTTTTCATTTAATTAATTTTTTTCTTTCTCCAATCACGTGTGGTGCCTATAGTGACTAACCCTACCCACTCATTATTTTTTGCTCTTTACCTTTCTTTTCCCTTTCCCCAAGTCAACTTCAATTTCAATCCATCTACCTTTTAACATTACCAAATTAATTTTTAATAATAAAAATTAAAATTACAATAAAAATACCAATAATAATAATAATATCACCACAATATTAATAATAATAATAAATTAATAATAGTTCACAAAACTATATATAGACACACACACACACACAGATATATATATATAAACAACTAAAATTTCATTATTTATTTATTTCGATGAAAATAAAAATATCATAATTGTTATTTTAAACCACTAAAAAAATGTAATTGAAAAAGTCATTTTCCAATTATGAATTTTTAAAAAATTATCAAAAAAATCTTTAAAATTTAAGGCATTCAAATTTTTCTAAACTTACAAACACCTATAACAACACTGGTCGTTACAATTAATACCTTTGGTATTTATAGGTTTATAATTAAATAGAGGATATTTTTGTAACTTTCAAACCAAGACAAATCTGAATTGAATCTTTTGAACACTATATTAAAGGAAAAAAACAATAAATAGTTTTTTATTATAATAAAATATAATTTAGGTTCTAAAATGTCAAACATTGGTTTTTAAATTCAAAAATATTATTTTTATACACATTATTTTACTCTAAAAATATATATCTAGTCAAGAAAAATTTTTCAAATTTTTTAAAGTCATTTATATATCATGATGATTTGAAAAATTTATTGTATTTAAAAAAGTTGTACATTTACTATTCACTAAAAAAATCAACCCTTTCAAAAAAATCTAAAAAAACAGCATTAGATAATATTAAAATTATTAATTCAAAAAATGAGGTTAATTTAATAAAATTTTAAATTTAAATATTTATTAAATTATCTTTTAAATAAAAAAATATATAATATATAATTAAAAAGTGTTTCTAAAAAAAGTAGTTTTTTTCAATGAGTAATAAACTAAATATTAATTATAGATGATTAATTATTTCTTGGATGTTATTAATTTATTTCAAAAATAATTACTTGAATTTCCCCTACATATTTTATCAATATCATTCTTTGAAATTAGAAATTCATATTTTTCAAAAAAAATTCCTTTACAAAAAATTGGATTTTCTAAAATGAATTTTTTTTCTTTTTATCCATCCCAAGACTAATTTATTTTGTTAAAAATAAATTATAAACAAATAAAATATATATATTTATCATTTATATAAATTTTATTTATATCAATAGTATTTTGGAAATTTTGAACCAGTAGTAGTATACTCAATGATTTTATACCCATTTATTTTGATTGGTATATGATTTATTTCCTCCTCATTTGAAAATAATATAATGTAATATATTTATAATTGATATAAATATATTATAATAAATGAAAATATTTCATAAATCTCAGGGTGTTACATTCAACACCATTTTAATGAATTTTACATTCAAAATTCCAATAATCAAAAATTAACTCATGATATCTATAAGCTAGAAAAGACTCAAAATATAAATTTCTAATGATATATTAACCAAAGAATATTTGGAGGGGATGGTAAACTAATATTTTACCTCATAATATTAAATTTACTAGATTATCAAATTTCACAAACATTCATACCAAATATACTTCATTAGTTGGTTATAAGACTAAGGAGTTTCTAGAGATATACCTTTCACAACTTCTTTTTCATGATTATATACTCAACCAAATACTAATTGAAAAATGTTTATGAAAATAATAGATAAACATGTTAATATTAAAAATCAATCATTAGATTCTTATCATTTTATATCTTTATTTCAACCAAAAATACATTTGGTTCAACTATGACACTATTGGTTAAAACTATAACACTTTCAAATCAAACTATATTTCCTTTTGTTTTATAAATATCTTAATCCATAAAAATAATTAACCCAAAATTATTATTAACATTCTCACTACATTCTAAACTCAAAAATCATATAATTATGTAATTAGAATTAATATTACACTATTATCCACAACAAACATAAAATCTCATTTCTTTCAATATTACCTTAGCCAAAAATACTACTAAAAATATATTAATATTTTTCCAAAATAACCTAAATCACCTTATAACCAAATCTATTTAAACCCCCATTGTTATCTTATCTATTAAACAGATATTAAAAAAATTAGTTTACCCATGTATAAATAAACAGTAATGACCCCAATATGAAATCACTAACAAACATAAAGGTTTATCTAAAAATTAATCATGAATTATTTTTAAAACGCAATAAAATTTTCCAAAATATCATTTTTCCCAATAAAATTCAATCTCATATGTCGTAAATGAAATTTCAATGACTTTTATTTATGGTCACCTATAAAATTATTATCCCATGATGATATATATAACTCTTAAATTATCATGAAATGATATCATACTAACCTCAAAAGTTACCTAAAACCTTCTTTGACACCAACTGAGATGCTCCAAACTCTCACTCCTATATTAGGTGCTGATAACATAATATTTATGAAGTTATGTGATACTAATTGATGTGACCCAAACATAACCATGAATAATTAAAATATCAATAAAAAATATTAAGACACATACATACCCAAGAACTTTTTGGATTATAATTTTATAGAATCAGGGAAAACCATTAACTAACAAAACCCACATCTTTCTCATTAAATGAACATTTTTCTAATAAACCAAGGGTTACATATTTTATGATAAGTATTCAATATATCCCATGAAATTCCTAATACATAATACCTATAGAGACATATCATATGTAATAAAATTATTCATAATATGGTGAAAAATAAAAATAAAAAGGGTGATCTCAAATGCTTAGTAAGGGTAAACATAAGCAATGAAAATCAAATATCACAAGTGAGCGTAAGATAAACATGTGGGTATGAGAACCTAATAAAAGGAAAAAGAACTCACCCTAAGGTAATAATTCTAGATAAAACATGGATAATAAGTCATGAATCATAAAATAATAATTCAACATAAATAAGTAGATATCATAAGATACATGAATCATAAAAATATTCTAATAATTTAAAACATGACATCATAAAAATAATACAAGGATCACCTCTAAGACAACATAACATAACATGATCGACTAACATCCCATACACCATAAATGGTATATAATGAGATGAAATCATTTAAAAATTAATTAGAGGGATATATGATTCGTGTCCCACCCATCACATCTTAATATATACACACATTTGTGTGCCACTTAATAAAACATTAGTAATTTTATCCCAGAATAATTAAACTAAGAATGAAATGGGTATTAGTAGGATTTACAAAAAACAAGATAATATAAAATCTAGGGAAATAATATAGATGATATTATTATAGAACAACCCCATTAAATAATATGAATTATTATAGGATGTTAAAATAGATGAGAAATAATTTTATATGAAGATGAATTACTTAAGATGTTTGAACTATATCACATAAAATGAGAAATATAATTTGATCATTTGAAACCAAATGTTAAATCTCTAAACATAAAACCATAATTCAAGTATTTAGAGTATAATAAATTGAAAAATACAAAGGATATAGATCCTTTTTTGTTTTATAGGAAAATATAAGTGAAATAATTTTCATAAATATTTTTAAACTTGGTCATAAACAAAACTTGTTACTCTCATAAATTTTTTATTTGTGTAGAAATAGGACATTAAAATACTTGATTTTAAAATAATTTCATATATTTAAACTTTTTATAAAAATTAATTAATGATAAAAAGTGTGATGTGTAAAATAAAAATATACACAAGCACAATGAAATCCCTCCATTCTTTCCTCTAATGAATCAAATTTAATTTTAAAATTAGAAATTTAAAAATATTGAATGGATACTAATTTATAATACCATGAAAAATTGATGTGGAATAATCATTAGAAAAAATGTTTATAAAATATGGAAATGGATTTTATACAGTAAATGTTAAAAAAGATATTATTTTCACACTTTTGTAGAGAAAGTTTAAAATGAAAAGTGTGGAAAAAATTAGAAATATTTCATTTAAACCATTTTAATTAAGGTAAATGATAGTTGAAAATGAACATAAACAATCATTGAATTATATGGAAGATAATTCATAAAATAGTATAAAGAAAATAAATTTGGAGGAGAATGTTTCCCATATATAAAGAAAAGACAAGGGCGGTTTCCCTAATACATAACCATTGGTTTGAATTGTTAAACAAAGAGAAATAGAATGATAATAGGGAATTTAAACCCCAAAAATATCCTTAGAATAATCAAATGAATTTATTGTTGGTGAAAAATAGCAAAAAATTACCTCATATAGGAACTTTAATTTAAACAGTCTCTAAAACAAAGTTAATTTGAAAAAAAAACCTTATGGATTTTATGAAATTTTAATCCATGTACATAAAAGAGATAACATCCATCCAAATGTAAATTTTTATTAATCCGTTTTAAGGACAAAGGGGAAACCATAGTTTGAAAACAAGATACCACTATGTGCTAAAAAGAGCCCACAAAATTATTAAACACAAGACTAAGATTATTTGAATTAGCCACTCTATATAATTCCCATTGCAGAGTACTAACCTGGATATTTGGATTCTCATTGATAAGCTCTTCAAGGTGAGTAATCATCCTATCCATTGTCTAAATAAATTCCTCTAAGTTGATTTTTCTCTGGTTGAATCCTTGGGATTGGATTCCGTCTTGTTTAACAATCCACACCTCTTTCTCCTCATTGGTATAAACTTGCAACCTTCTTTCATAAACTCTTTTAATCTCCTCTTTTGAGACATTGGGCCAAACTTATTATTCATGCATTTCTTCCTTGGAGTTTAGGATAAGTTTCAAGAACCCCCTTCCTCTTCGTCCCTATCTCTTTTTTACCTAATTGATTCTATACATTCCCCATTATATAGGGAATTGATTTCTTTGTTTCTTCCCTTATTGTATGACCTAGTTTCCATCGATTTTGTCAAGTGGGAATAATCTTTGTGTCCCTTTTGTTTTTTCCCTTGGACCACAAAACATTTCCCTGAGTCATGATTTCCTTTTCCCCCTTCTTCCTTCTAGGGTTGTAAGGACCTTTCCCTTGAATTCAGTCCAAAGTGTCCACTAAGAGTTGGTGACAACTGTCATCACCTGAAGAATCCTCCTCTTGAATTAATGATGGTTTTTGAACATCTAGACCTTCAAATCGGTTTCCCAACTTGATCGCCGAGCCTTTTTTGAGGGGCCTTTGCTTACACAGAGACTCCACCTTTCCTGCATTAATCTATAAGCTAGTATTATTCTCACCATTCCCACCCATCAGATGGATTGAGGAGTTGGTACTGAGAGTGTTTGGGTATAAGGTTCACAAGACACTCATATCGTCCAGCCTTCCTAGTCCTCGATGGGATTCTGTTGCAGCCAACAAGAAGGAATTCCCCTACAAGGAATTTTCAGATGGCTCGGCCTCCGTGCTGTTGTCAACCACAATGGTTGCACATCCCAAGGGGACAGGTAGGTCTAAACCTATGGTATGATCATAACCACGACCTATAAACTGTGGTTGCTTGTTAGTGTCCTCCCAACCCTAACCTTGAGTACCACCAGGACCTTGGACATCACTAACTATCATGTTCTTAAGACCTCCCCCCTACATCGTTATTAGTTCCACCTGAGAGTTATGACCACTGACATGAGGACCCTGAAGCAGGGAGTCCAAACCACAAGCTGTTCCTAAAGAGCTTACCTCCTTAAGGTCACTCCTCAATCTAGAAAAAACTTCAGATATATTCGATTCAAGAGGAACCACCTTTGCTAGTTTTGAATCACTTCTCCATTCGAACCCAACGAACCGGCCTCTATTCCATCAATATAGGTAGAAAAATCACACCCCTAGTTTGACTCAAACCATCCCTCCTCTGGGCACCTACCATAGGGAACCAATGGTCTGTCACAAGCACCCAGAACCTCCTCTAGTAACACAGTTTTCTAAGGAGTCAGGCCAAGACCCGTCTGCTTAGAAATCCCGCACCTACATATATGAAAACTATTCCCCATTTTCTTGCACACTAGACAAAAATCATACCATGTTTCAAATACCACGGTCTGCTTATACCATAATTCCTCACCAAAATAAACCTAGAAAAACTCTACAGGTGGTTTCTACATATCGACCTTGACATAAATTCTAGGATAAATAGGGTGACATAGAGAATGAGTTTGGTTATCCAAACAAATATAATGCCCAACTAGATTTCCTAACATACCAAGAATCAAAGGATTATGAAATGGTAAAGGAAGTTCCATGAATCTTACCAAAATTTCCATGGTAGGAGAATCATGCTTCATGTAGAAATCATATATCCATTTGAAGAGAAAAAATCAAGACTCGTTACATGTGCGTAGTGTGCTCGACCAAGACAGAATAAGATCATCCTCTGAGGAAAACCTGATCATGATGTTCTTAGAGTCAAGGAACCCTACTGTCGCGTGCTTTTGAAGACCCCATGATCCAAAAATGAAATGGTTGAAGGATTAAACCAACAGTCTATGATGCTTGAAGCGAGAAATCAATGTCAGATTCAATAAGAATGAAGCATTGGTGAACTTCAGATTTGAAATCAGCAATTGCGGAGCGCCATTGAAGAAATATGGAACCTTAGGGCTAGGATTTTTTTCAGGGAAGGGAGGGATGAAGTTCGGGTTTGAGAAGGTGGAGAATGTAATTGGTTTAACTACATCACGATATGTCAGAGGACCCTCCCCTACCGAGGGGGGAGGGGCTGGTAGAGAGATCATCGATGACTAGGGAATGGGAAACTGAGTAGATCTTTCAGCTCCCTCCACCTCCATTCCAATCATTTGGAAAAAACAAGATAACTTGAAATTGAAATTTAAATCCCATTATTAACATGACAAACAAGATATGGTATGTAAAATAGGATATATATACACCATATGAATAAAGTAGGTGTAGAATACAAAACTTGTCTCAATGATGGAAATTCGAGATAGGAAACCACTTGTGTAGATTTTATTTTTTGATTTAATAATCCTTTGGAAAGGATTTTCTGAGAAAGAAATATAAATTACTGAAAAATAAATATGGAAAACAACATAATAAAAACATAGGATGAAATTAACAAATTTTATAAGGATGAAGTTCAATAATAAATGGCATAACTCAATGAATGTAAATTAAGTTAACAACCCTTAGGATTTAGGTAATGTATGATCCAAAGGAAAAGAAAAAGGGAGTTATTAAATGAAAGTGAAACACTAAATAATAAAACAAAATTTAAGATAAATGAATACAATAGGTATGTATTTACACCATTTAAAATTAAATTGATGATAAATAAGAAACATGTATAAAGGAATTCATATTAAGACAATGAACACTTACCATGGATTCCTACTTAGTAAAACATGATTTAACCTTCATTATAGAAAAATAATACTCATTAATAATTTTTATGGATTATTTTATGTTATATTAAAATTTTAATTTCTATTTATTATCATATTTCACTCATTTATTGAATAGTTTTTTCTCACATTGGCCAGTTGGGGTTTTTCTTTTATTTTCTTTGAAATTTGTTTAGTATGTTAAACAAGGTAAATAGTGTAATAAAATAGTCACATAATATCAATAAGTATATAATTATTTATTATATATAATTTCATTATCATAAAACATAGGATATTAATATATTGGCTAAAATTGATTTAAATTATGGAAGATATCTTTGTATGCTCATTTTTGGGATATAAATTTCACTATGATTATTTATTTTTAATATCATTATTATAATGTAAATTTATATTTAAAAAATATTATTCAGGTCATAAATATCATATTTATTCATTAATTTTTTTTGTAACCATACATGTAAAAATAGTGATGAAAAATTAAATATGTTGTTCGTGGTGTTGGTAAATTGACTATAATAGTAGTGACATTTTCAATTTTTAAATAGATTGTTGGAAGGTATGTAATGATTATTCCAAAAGCATAACCAAATTTATTTATAATTATAATACTTATGTTATTAAATTTTTAAGGTTTTAATATATATGGAGTAGGCATAAGAATAAACAAAATAAAAATGAAAAGGTGTGATTTGGAGTTCTAACCTTACCCCTTTGGAAAACTCAATTTATAATTGGATCAATCCTTTCATAGGTGGTAGTTTTATATGAATATAACCTATAGAAATTATATAAAATTGTTAAGAAAAGTTATATTATACTTTGGTAAAGATAAGAAGCTGGATAGAGGAGAATCTATGTGTTGAAGGGGTCCTTTTATAAGTGAGAGGGGTAACATTTTTATAAATGTTGATTTCTAAATATTATAAGGGATGTCATATTCAAAAAAATTAGATCCAAAATTCATATTTATTGAGTATGAGATATGATAAGGTCATGGAATCCCCCATAAAACCATTCAGATATGATTTTTTTGATATTTTGTGACTTTACCTCTGGATTAACACTTTTACCTCATTTTAGTCTTTATTGTGCTGCCTCAATTTTAACTTGACAACTTATTTTTATAAAATAAAATAAAATTAAACTTATTAACTTATTTATATTATTCTAATTCCAAATATTAAATATTTTTTTGAATTCAATTTTTGATGTTGATAAAAATTAGTTTCCATATGAGTACAAAAATGAATTAATTACTTTTTAGAAAAATGTATTTTTAATTATAAAAATACTTATTTAGGAAAAATACTATTACTATCATTAATAAACATGGTATTTATATTTTTATAAATAAAAAAAGAAGAGTTATTTTATTTTTAAACAAATCCAAAATTTAATATATTTTTGTGAATACTTAAATAATGTAAAAGGTCAAAACCTAGTGTTTTATTAGAATAAAATATAATTTAGGTTCCAAAATGTCAAACATAGGTATCTAAATTCAAAATATTGTTTTTATAAAATTATTGTAATCCAAAAAGATATATTATTTTGATAAATTTTATTTCATGATTATATAATGATCACATAAATGATACGGTATTTATAGAAACATTATTTTTTTACAATTCATAAAAAACCATCATTTTCAGAAAATTATAAAAAATTCACCCTGAGCTGATATTAAAATGATGAATAAAAAAGTGAGGTTCATTTATTAAAATTAAAATAATAAATTTTAGGAATATGCATATTAAGTAAAAACAAATATAATAAATAAGGACAATATTTCAAGACAAAACAATTTTATTTATCCATTAATAATTAAATTAGAACCCTTTATTATTGATTAATTATTTCTTGGATGTTATTAAATTATTTTAACATTAATTAATCTATTTTCATCAATAAATCTTATTTATATAATTATTGAAAAAACATAAAAAATAACGTTTTATAAAAAAATCCTTCTAGAACAAATGTTATTTTAAAAAATGATTTTTTTATTTTTGTCTATTAAAAAAACATTTATTTTGTTTTAAATAAATTATTTAAAATGGAAATATATTCATTTAAAATATAAATAAACCTTATTTATATAAACTATATATCATAAATTTAGAATCATAAATTTTATAATTAGTGGGTTTATACACTTTTAATTTGATTCATATATGATTTATTTTTTCTCAATTTTATTTTTTATAGAATATATTTATAATTAATAGAAATATTATTTCCTGAATGAAAATTCATCATAAAACATGGGGTGTTACATTATAAATAATGTTTTACATAGTAACATAACTCCCCCAGTCAAAGTACTTTTTCAAAACCATATATATGAAGAAGAAATGTTAGAACTCGAGGATGCAATGAAATGGAAGTACCATCATCTTTTCTCAACTGAGGATATGTGCTAAAATTTTAATGATGAAATTTCTAATAGGATGAAGAATGTAACTACTTAAAAGTTTATATATTAAATTTTAATTATGAATAAATAGAATGTCACATTCTAGAATATAGTATGGTATAAAACAAATTCAGTACAATTTAATGAAACAAAAATTAATTTAATTAAAAAATTATGAACATTAAATTTAGAGAATAAATATACAAAAAAACTAAATGAAGTATATTGGGAAATTAAAAAAAAAAAATAAAATAAAATAACAAGAATATGAAATCTTGGAAACTTTTTATCTCCAAGAAATTTCACATTCCCAAACAATACATTAAAAAAGAAAAAAATTTAATAATGTAATCAATACTTTCCAAATAATGAATATAGAAAATTTATATGAATTGAAGAAAATTATTAATTAATGAGTGATGAGATATTTATAAGAAGAATAAAACTGATATGACCTTTTAAATAATAAAACTGACCATTTGAATAGTAACCTGACTATTAGAATAGTAATCTGACCATCATAATAGTAACTTAACCAATAAAATTATATAATGAAATATAACTAATATTTACCATGAACAATTCTAGTATATATAAATATTATAATCTATAAAAGTTAATAAAAAATCAAATATTTTATAAGTTCATTTTTATTATATTTTAAATTATTTTCCAAAAAACATTAATTTTAATATTACTAATCTAAATTACCTAAAATGGAAAAAAATTTTAATAATTTTTTTTATTTTAAATCAAACCATCATAATTATATTTAATTTATTTTTAGTAATTTTACAGAAAACATTATTTTTTAGATGAATAGTAAAATTATAGTTTTTATGTATGTGATATATTTTAATCACATCATTCATCATGTAATAATGGCCTAATAAATTCTATAATGGGTTTATCACCCAAAAAAATATTAAAGGATAAAAATAATTTATTTTTAAATAATAAATTTATATTCAAGTCTGAAAAAGTATTTTCAAAAGCTTAGAAATGTAATGTATTTCGTTAAAAAATAATTTATTATTTTTCTTATACCCATTTTTATAAACTAAAAAAGTAGGGTAAAATAGTTTGAATTTCCAAAAAACACATATTTTAAATCAAATATAATTAATAATTTAAAAACATCATGATTTCAAGGTTTATCATGGAGATAATATTTTATTTAATATTTTAACCCAAAATTACCCCTCCCATCATGTTTAAATACCCCCACTTCCTTCCCATGAAAAACCAATTTTCATCCACTCCTCTAAGATCAAGATATTTCAAATTTTCTCCTTTAAAATATCCATAAAATAAATGCGATGTTATGATATCAAGCTACTACAATACTTAAAGGGGTTAAGGGCCCGTTGACACCGAAAATTGAATTGAGGTCTTTGAGAAATGTGTCTGAACTAATCTAGATGGGGAAAATAACCCAAGGGTATATTTTAACGAAAAGGGGAAGGTTTCATGAAACTTTCAACAAGTTATCAAAAATTATGAAATTTTATCACAATTAGTTGCATGAGAATGGAGATGTACAATGATATGAGTCCCATAGACACCTAAGTAGGCCTCTAACAACAAAAGCGCGAGCTTTGAAAAATTCAAGTTGTGCGAACCAGACTCTAAAATCAATATAGACCCCTTATATTTTGAGAGCTAGCCAGTGTTTCACAAGACTTAAGTAAATTAATAACCCATGGCGTTCTTTGAATAAAAGTGGCTATAAATAGATCACCCTTATTTTTGGGGAGGAACCTCTGAAAGTTGAAGAGGCATTCTCTTAGATTCCAAAAATTTTTATTTCACAAATTCCCACAATGATAGCCTCCTAGTGGTTCCCATTAGAAAAAAAATACATTGAAATACCCCAAAAAGTCCTAAATTACTCTAAAACTAGTTTGAGATATATTTTTAAAACTTTAATCATGTAAAACCAAGATTTTTTCATTATGTAAATCTTTCATGCAACTCTGAGTTTAGAACAACTATGACTGATGGGCGTGAGAATCTCTTGCTAATCCATGAACCATCCATGTGTTAGAGCTCTTGACTAATGTAACTCTAACAATTGATGAAATACTAATATTGTGGGACACAATTCCTAGGGACTCCATTTGATGTCTCCTTCCACCAAACTTAGTTTCTTGAAGAATAAGAGCATATGGATTCACATCCATTCAAACTAAGATTATTTTTGAAAAATATATATGAATGGCCAGTATCATGGACCATAATACCAAATAACTTTTCACTAATAATGTTCTAGGAATTATATTTACCTTTATCTCATATTTATAGTGTCAGAACCCAACCCATGTTGGGGCTCGAGCTGTAACTACCCCAAGCTTGCCTCCATAGGACAGGGGGTGGAGACAAGCGACGAAGGCTCAACAACTCGGGGAGGCCTTTTCCTAAGAACCTGTACTCACACACACAACTAACTCAATGAAAAAGTATAGAGGAAAAGGAACAAAATATTCAACACTTATATAAATAAACCAAATATGCATGAACCACTAAACTGTACAAGTACGAAATAGTAAAATGAAAGGGAAAAGGGAAAAAATACACACCCAACTAGAAAAGTTCCACAACTTGGTAGAAACTGAAAATTAAAATAACTAAGAGATCCCCGATACTTGAACTAATGATACAACCACCGTATTCTATCTAGGCACCCGTATCCCTATGATACTTTAAAGTCATGATCAACCTGTCTGTCGTTTGAATAAAGCAAAACATGTGAAGGAAATTCCCATGCAGGGGTGAGTATAAAAATACTCAGTAGGATGCCCCAAAAAGGAATAGGGGTATCCATATAAGACACTCTAAAAAGGAAAGTAGTATATTGGACAAGGTACAGTAAAAGGAGTACAACTCAACCCAAAAAAAAGTTAAGTAAGATCATCTAAGCACAAGGAGCTAGAAATGGTGAGAATATGAACTTCTAATCGAGTCTTTTCTACCTATAGTGGGAGAGTTAACTCATCTAACCATGAGAAGATAGACATGGAAAACATGTGGAATAACCTGAGTGTCTTCACCTCTCCTGGAAGGAGAGTAAACAAAACCCAAAGAGTGGGTACTAGAAATAGAATATATATATGTGCTTAGTCAAATAAACACAAATGAGAGAGAGTAAGGGTATCTCCATCTCATAGATCATCCCAAGAAAGTTAGTTGCCAATATTCTTAGAATTAAACTCCATCGATGCCCATCATCCCACAATTTTTTCCTAAACTGTAAGTCAAAGGGAATCAATCACCTCACATTGATACTATCCACTTTGGGCGACATTGTCTCGCCCGCACAGTTTTAGGTTGCATCACAAAGATTAATCTTTGTGGGAAAATCATCCCTATTCCTTGAGAGTCCAAAGTTATATCAAATCACACATCATCACTATGTCACATAGTCGAGAGGTGGTGTCTCAAAGTTGAGGACCCATGCCCAGCCCAGTTGGAGGGTTCCACTCTAGTCATCACGTATCTGTTCCCTAGTACGTTAAGGGATATTATCACTTAGAAGTTTATGGGGACCCACTACCCATCCCTAATAAAGGGAAATCCCCTGGAGGGTAATGGATGACATGTGTCGTCGATGGGACCCACTGTCCAGCCCCGCTGGATGGAAGTCTAAAATTGCCATCGAGTACCACTACCCAGACTAGTTGGAGGTAATCCCAGAACTACCATCAGGGACCACTGCCCAACCTAGTTAGAGGTAAGCTCTTAACTACTATGGCCATCCATACTAGATAGAACATCTTAGAAAAGCATCGAGGAACTACACTGGCCATCCCTGTTGGATGGTACCTCTTAGAAAATCATCGAGGAACTACACTGGCCATCCCTACTGGATGGTACCTCTGCACCTGCCAACACGGATCATTCACATAGAATCTCATAAATTGGTACATGAAACATATGGTCCCCACACATCATGTGACCCTGCCTCATCGCTTGGCTATGAACCTAACCATTATTATGTACTAAATTGTGAAAAAGTACCCCTATGTGTGCCAAGGTACCCCCAGAGTACATGGCATGTCTAGTCAGAAGGCCGATGAGTGCACGATTCTCATCATTGATCCAGAGGATAAAAGATATATTTTTTCTAACACGCCTCCTCAAACGGCCTTATAACATTTGACCGCATACCTTCATACATCTTCTCCACTCTCACAAGGGTTGATGTTAACCCAAGATGAAGGTTCTCTTCAGACACTTCAGAAAGATCTCACACCAATATTCTTTTCACATTTCCACAATTAATGAGATCATGAATGAGTCTTCACACATCCAAATGGATCACATAGTTTTTATTCTTGTAAAACAATATGCAAGTTTGACTATTCATTCTCCCCAATCATACATCTTATGGAAAATTCATATGTCTCTACATTTTACTTGCAAAGAATCATGTGGGTACCACACCTCAATCTTGAAATTAATAATATAGATTTATCCATTTCAATACTCACATAAAAACACACGGTATTGACTACTCATTCACCTAGAATGGATACATGGTAAAAATGATGCATTTCACTACAAAACGTGTGAACCAGGCCTCAAAAATGCACGTCGTCTCAGTGAATAGTTCTAGAAATATAGGTTGAGATATTTCACAGTCTTATAAGGGAAAAAAAATTTTATTTACAACATTCCCTCCTTTAAGATTTTCCTTCTTGAAAATAAAAACTAGGGAAACAAGTCAGGTTACTGAGCTCACACCTGGCTCTCCTACTCCCAGGAAAACCTGCACGTTTCCATGCTGGCACATCACATGAACCAAAGGGATGGTTTGTTCTCATAAGGTCTGATCCCACCAATGACATGCATTCAAACAAGAACTCATCTCCCTAGATATGAAATGTGGGATACTTCGTGCACCCACTCCAGCTATTAGAGGTATGGAAAGGAAGTAGGAGAACTCGTCATCTCTTTGCATGGTCCCAAATGGCCTGATGAAACTTGAGGGATTGTTTGTCTCCCTGACCAAACCTTTACACACCACATCATGAATAGAATCTCTATTTTTACCTGTAACATAGTCTCAGGATTCCCTCATTCATAATGTACATTTGGTGAAACACCTAAGGATATCTGGTCATACAAGATTCCATTGTCGATGCATCACTACTAACACTCTCTTATATGCTTGGGAAGATAAGGAGTCATCACCATCGACTGAAGAAAAACTATACCCTCCTACTGCACCAGGGTCAACTACATAGAAGCTAAATGATCCAAAACATCCCACACTAGGAGATCCTAGGACTTATTGCTAAGGGAATCTAATACAAAGTTTCCCTTTCCTATAGTATAGACTATCTCAAAGTCGTAGTCCTGTAAGAAGTTCAACCGACGTTTTTGCCTCAGGTTCGAGTCTCTCTGAGGGAAGACACGCCCAAGAATCCTTTGGTCTGAACAAACCAAAAATCTCTCTACTATAATATAGTATCTCCAAATTATTAGGATGAAGAATACCACTACCAGCACCGCATAGTTATTCACGTAGTTCTGTTCATGGGGTGTCTATCACCTCGAATTGTACTTGATAACTACTGTATCAAGGTTGATGTTGAGCATGAAAGGGTACCAACAAATAGGGAAGGTGAGTAAAATAATCCAACCATAATAATCTAGACACATAAATCATGTGGCATACCCCATGTGTATTCACTTACCTTGGAGGGAGAGTAATCCCCAAAGCAGATACTCCACTACACTCACTAGAGGCATTCCGAGCAAAAAGTATCAAGCAGGAAAACTCCACCATCAATGCCCGGACCTACTCCGACACTCCATTGCATAACCTCACTCTAAATGTAAAATTCATAGGGAATATTCCACCACAACTTGAGACTATCTACTTTGGACAATACTGACTTTCCGTCACAGTTTTTATCACATCACAAAAATGCAAGTCGGTGGGGGAAAGACCCCTATTCCTTGTGCATTCAAAGATACATCGAACAACACTGACATAGGGTTACACTGACACCCCACGTCACCCGGGTAAAACATAATTTAACGAGCAAGGATGAAAGAGTACTTCACACAATTTATAACAAGTTATATTTCAGAAATTTGAAAATACACAGGGTGTACCTTTTATCATCTCATGATTTGCAAGATCATAGACATAAAAAGATTTTGGCTATCTTCATCCCCAACTGCAATCTTTTTGAGCCTAATATGGTCCTCCTGGTGGTGAATAAACCTCAAAATGTCATCCACCACCTCTATATCCCCCTGATACTCTTCCAAAAATTCCTCCCTGGGGACCACCCACTCCCCACCTAGGGGATCCCTGATCATAATGCTGTCTCTTTCACGACGGTTCACATGTTGCCTTCCTGAAATTCTCAGCACATCTGGTCAGGCAGTCTCATACCATGGAACCTCTCCCATCAGAAGCATATAATATACCCTCTCCATGCTGACCTAGCACTCTTCACTACCTCATCTCCATACGACTATGTGCTAGAGACCGATTATGTGGAGGCCTCCTGCATTGAGATCTTATCATCTGACACCTACTAGTTGCGACAGATGTCTCAGCTCTATTGTATCCACTATCACAACCAGCTGTATGGAACCCCTTTAACAGAAAGTTCTCTATTACTAGAACCTTCTCCAGCACCCTGACATAGGTGGGGATGTAAAATAGTACTATGATAGCATGTATCTCTCTGTAGAGTCCCTACTCAAACTTATGTGCCCTAAAGTAGCCATCATGAATCATTTCCAAAGAGTAGCATGTAAGGTATGTGAAAATAGTTTCCTAATTAGTCACCATCATCCCTCCCTACTAAAACTACAGGATCTCCTGAATCTGAATGGAGTAAAATAAGGAGGGGAAATACTCCTCACAAAACAGCTGCTAGAAGTCATCCTATGAGAGTACCGACTCATCATGTATCTGAGTAACCAAGATCCACCAATTTCCAGCCACCCCATGGAAAAATATGGCTACCAAATCCACCATTTGATCTGTCAGTGTCTGAACAAGCCTAAATAGGTGGACCACTGACTCTAGCCAAACCTCTTCTACCTGAGGGTCTGGATCACTACAAAATCTCAGTGGTATCTAGTGATAGAACTCATGGAGTGCGTTCATCCTATGCACATCCTTAACATAATCAGCTAGAGATCTCTACTACTCAATAGGTGGAAATGATGATACCTTCCCACATGGAGAAAGGGGATCAAATGATGGGTTCTGCACTGAGGCCTTGTCACTCACATGGTCATCATCATGAACCAGAGCTGGTATCTTGGCTGGCTATCATCGTGGAGACATCCTGAATGTTATCATGGAGTACCATGGTCATATGAGCATATATATATATATATCAACTAGAAAGGGGATTTTACTCAAGAAGGACAGTAAAAAACTCTATCCTATATGATTCATGTACCATTTTGCCTTACAACAAGTGTCTCAGGTTGCTGAGTTGAGAAGCGGGTAATCGGGGTCCTAGTGAATGGATACATCAGTTGCCTATACAATCACTGGACTCCCTTGCCTGAGAGCCACTCTTGAGACACTTTGACACTATTTCTCTAAACCCAACCAAGAAATTTTTAGGGAAACATCCAAAAAATGTCCCAAGGGTTGAACCAACTATGATAAAAAAATTTCACGACCTTACCTATACTGGGTCTCAAGCCGAAACTACCCCAAGACTGCCTCTATAGGCTAGGGGTTGGAGACAAGTGACCAAGGAACAACAACTTGGGGAGGCCTTTTCCAAAGAACCTATACTCACACAAAAAACAAACTCAATGAATAAGTTTAGAGGAAAAGGAAAAAATATGAAACACTATTATAAATAAATGAAACATGCATGAACCACGAAATAGTATAAGTAAAGTAGAGTAAACTGAAAGGGAAAAGGGAAAAAATACTCACCCAACCGGAAAATTTCCACAACCTGGAAAAAACTAAAAAGTAAAATAGCTAAGAGAACCCCACTCCTAGAACCCATGATAAAACCACCATACGTGGTCCAAGAACCCATATCCCTATGCTTCTATTAAGTCAGGATCAACCTGTCCATCATATGCATAAGGCACGACACGTTTGGAAAAGGCCATGTAGGGGTGAGTATAAAAATACTCAGTTGGATTCCCTAAAAATGGTGAAGGGGGATCCGTAAGAGATACTATGAAAAGAAAAGTAGTAGATAGGACAAGGTATAGTAAAAGTAGTGCATCTTAACCCAATAAAGGAGAGAATTAAGATCATCCGATCCCAAGGATCTAGAATCAGTGAGAAGTTGAACTGCTCATCGAGTCTTCACTACCTATAGTAAGAGAGTATAATTTTCTAACCATGAGAAGGTAGACAAGGAAAGCATGTGGCATACCCCATGCTTCTTCACCTCTCCTGGAAGGAGAGTAACCAAAACCCAAGGAGTGGGTACTAAAAATATAATATATATATATATATATTATTAGTCAAAGAATCCCAAATGAGAGAGGGTAATGGGATATCCATCTCACAACTCTGCCTAAGAAAGTGAGTAGCCAACAGTCCCAGATGTAACCACCATCGATGCCCAACACCCCACACATCTTCCCTGAACTGCAGGTCAAAGGGACCCAATCATGACACCTTGATACTATCTTCTTTGGGCAGAACTGTCTCACCCAAATGGGTTTAGGTCACATCACAAGGTCACGTCTTGGTGGGAAAAGTGTCCCTCTTACTTGAGAGTATAAAGGTACATAAAATTACACCTCATCACTATGTCACATAGTTGAGAGGTCATGTCTCAAATTTGAGGAACCATTCCCAGCCTGGATAGAGGGTTCCACTCTAGTCATTATGTATCTATTCCCTAGTATATTAGGGGGATCATCACCTAGAAGTTGACAGGGACCCACTACCCTGCCCCGCTGAAGGGTAATCCACTAGAGGGTACTTCCAGGAAAGTGTCACCGATGGGACCCACTACCCATCCCTTCTGGAGGGAAGCCTGGAACTACCATCAGGAACCACTTCCCAAACCTAGCTAGAGGTAAGCCTGGAACTTCTATGGCCACCCTTGTTGAATGGTACCTCTTAGAAAAGTATCAAGGAACTACACTGGCCATCCTGGAAGGATGGTACCTCTCAAAAAAGCATTGAGGAACTACACTGGCCATCATTGTTGGATGGTACCTCTCAGAAAAGCATCAAGGAACTATACTGTCCATCCCTACTAGATGGTACCTCTCAGAAAAGCATAGAGGAAATACATTGGCCATCCCTGCTGGATGGTACCTCTATTCATACCAACCCAGAACATTCACATCACATCTCAAAAAGTGGTACATAGATCTTATGGGGCCTACACATCGTGTGACCCTGTCTCATCACATATCCATGTACCTAACCATTCTCAATAACTAAATTGCGAAGAAGTACCCCTAGGTGTTCCAAGGAACCAAAAAAGTACATGGAATTTCTAGTCAGAAGGACAAAGAGTGCATGACACTCATCATTGATCTAGAGGGTCAAAAACATAATTTCCCTGAAATGCCTCCTCAAACGGTCCAAAACATTTGACCACATCTCTTCATAAATCTTTTCCACTATCACAAGGGGTGATGCTGACCCAAGCCGAGGGTTCTCTTCAAAAACTTCAGAAGGATCTTCCATAGATATTCATTTAATGTTTCTACAATTAAATAGATCATGAATAAGGTTCCACACATCCAAATGGATCACACTATTGTGATCCTTGTGAAAAAACACACACGGTCGACTATTCATTCACCTCAATCGGACATCCGATTGAAAAGTCATATGCCACCACATTTTGATTGGAAAGAATCACATGAGGACAAAGCCTCAATAATGAAATTAATTATATGGATTGTTCCATTGTGATCCTCACAAAAACACACACAGTATCGACTACTCGTTTTCTCAGAATGAATACTTGGTGAAAAAGATGCATTTCACCGCAATGCATGCGACCTAGGCCTTGGAATTGCACGTCGTCTCATCTCTTAGATCTATAAATATATGTAAAAAATTTTCAAAGCACCACAAGGTGAAAAATGAGTCTCTAAACATAATAACTCTTGTGTTTGGCCTCCTACACACTACATAAAATAGGAAATTTCCAATCCTTTTCCCCTTAGAAATCACTTGTGTGATGGATATGAAAGCTCTGATAATGGAATTATCAAGGAAAACTATTTAACATTCCTATCGATGAGCATATATAGGATCCTTAGATCCTTCCCTCCTCCCAAAATATCAATGAATAGATAACATAATATATAAGTCCAAATAATATCCTAGTCACATGACCTTAAACTACATGATAATATTCCAATCACATGATGATAAACCACATACAATATGCTAGTCTTATCATATTAAACTGCATAATAATGTCCTTATTTCATGATGTTAAAATATATGATAATTTATTAATCACATGTTGTCAAAATCTACAATAGTATCTTAGTTAGAAGATGTTTAAATCTTGCTATAGCAGATGTGATGAGCATGGGATACCTTGTGGGAGAATGATGGGATGCCTCATGTGATGAACATGAGATGCCTAATGTTACAGGCATGATATGAACACCACTATTGCATAATCCACACTCATTACTTTTACTCATCCCTTGTATCATTTTGGAATCTCAAAGATTAAACCCCACACCATCTTGTTTCATCGTACCTTTTATGATGCACATTTCCTTACCACATGGCATTAAACTGCATGGTACAATCCAATAATACGAATGTAAAATATGAAATCAATCTATGTGGGTTTTGATTATTTACTCATTGTAGGATATGTGGGATTTGTATTAGATGTTAAATTATGTCATGAACCCTTCCCTCCAAATATTCCCACCCAGAGTTGGAAATGAAGGAAGAGAGATAATACCCCCCGAGTCCCGCCTTCAGTAGGCCCTATGGTGGCGACAAACACCAAGGGTATAGAAATCTCACAACATGGGAGGCATTACCATTTTGATAGTAACCAATATCAGGAGATAATATGTATCAACCTAAAAACAAATCCAATACATATATATATAATAATCCAAAATCCATCCCACATGCATGTTTAAAGTAAAACTGCTAGGAATACAATGAGAATCTCCAAAGTAAATACCAAAAGAACAAAAATAAGTAGTGACACAACAAATGTCTCCAACACCCAAGCTAGTATGGTCCGGTAAAGTATGTGTAATATCCATGGAAAGATAAAAATATTTTTATATACGTGGGGTGATCATACATGTACACTCATTAGGAAAAAAACCAAAGTCTCTCGTACAAAAGTGTGGATGCATACTAATGCCCTTGTGAGAAAACAATAGAAACCAAAATCACCTAACAAGGTATACTATCCATCCCAACCTCACCAAAGAAAGATCACCAAATAACACAAATAAAGTAAAGTAAAGTAGTAAGCACATCGATGATAGAGTACCCTGCACCACTTTACCACTGATTAGCCACTATCACACTCTAACAGAAAACGTCCTGACACTCCTACCTCTTCTAAAAGAACAATGTCACAACCTGACAGAACACACCTGGGCCATATATCACATATCATCTCACCCAAACACACCTAGTCCACACACGACAACACATCCTAAAGACACCGAGGAATCACAAAACATATCACCCCAAATACACCTGGGAAATACAACACATCTAATCCCAAAGGCACATGGGAAGAACAACTCACCCGCACACTCTTGGGCCTCAAAAACCACAATCAGCCAAAAGAGTATTTGGATATCACCGCCTGGAAGAGGGAGTAGGGAAGAGTGGGTGTCCAACCATCCATCCTCCCATTGGGATGTTTGGGAAAGGAACCCTCCCCCTTGATAATGGGGGTGTTCGTAACATAGTTCTCAATGCAGGTGGGTTGAGTATAGAAATCACAAGAAACTAAAAGTATATATATAGGTACCAAACACTCATCATAACCAATGAGTTATCAAGTAAAAAACCACCCCATAACACTTCCACCTTTGTTGCTACCTCAAAATTCACTTATCAGAATGAATGAAAAAACCTTTGAATTTGATAAGAGAAAGCCGATTAACACCCAATCATTTTGACATTATTAATAATTTACTAGTTAATCCATCCCTACCTAGGAAACTAAAAACCAAAAAACAAAACACACCCCATAACCAATCCAAATAGTGGAAGAAAACTATGATAAAAAAAACACTTCATAATTCCTCCCCACTTAGAACCCATGCCGACCACTTCCATTATCATTCTTCAAAGCATGCTGGCCAAACTAAAGAAAACCCCCCAACTCAAAACAGAAGCCTCCAACACACATCATCAAAACCATACTCAGTATCCTCAATGCATATCCAAACCACACTCATCACAACCATAAGAATCTATCTCACCCAAACATAGCCATCATAATCCCCACTACATAAACATACCATGCCCCAAAAACCATAACACAACCGCAATGCAGTCCCACTGCATGAAAAGTAAATCCATTCTACGATCAACCATTATCTCAACCTGAGATTCCATTACACTACCCATACTAACCCAACAACACCCATACTCTCAACAAAAAAACACCACATAACCCAAAACAAGCCCAAGACAAAAAAGATCCACACACAACACACAACCACAAAAAATAATGAAAAGTGTATTCATATTTAGCTTCAATAATTCTTTAATTCCACTTTGATAAATCATGGGTTATCATAGAACAAGTTTGATATTATGGAATCCATTTAATTAACTGTATATACATGATTAATAAAGTTTTCATGTTCACAACCATTGAACAGAATATCAACAAAAAGTATTCATGAGTCTGGTGCATAAATAGAGACCACTAACGCCCATGATTTTTAGAAGGTATACAAAAAATACAACGCACAACATGGTTCAAGTATAACATATAAAACAATATGATCATAATCATCATCTTCCCACCCCTTCATTTATTTTATTTAAATTGGGTTCAACCGAACTCACAAAAGTACTTCATTACACCCACCCCACATGATACACAAATAAAAGAGAGAAGAAGGGTTCCCTACCTTGAAGAACATATGATCAAAAACTCCTCCTGATGCCAAAATAGGGGGGGGGGGTAAATGAGTATCAAGAAGGACACCAAGGAAAAAATGGATCTGAAGGCCACAAAAAAACACATGACTCCATAGGGAAGAAAGGATATTGGTGTACCAAGAGAAAATGAAAACGCATGGGGAAGAGAATATAACAGCTTAGAAGATCCAAATACTATAACAATGGAAGGAAACGATTTCAAGGTCCATTAAGGTTAGATCGTGGAAAAGACCACGCAGGTTGACTATTTTAAAGCCCCCTAAACCTTAGGAATTTATTATTTCATTTATAGACTTTGAAACAGATTTAAGATAGCTTAAATATGATAGGTAACTAATTTAACATCAAATAAAACATAAGAGGGGGAAAAATAAAAAAACTAGGAAAACCTTGAAATGACTCACCGATGGCTGATTCACCGATGTGATTCACTGATGGATGATTAAATGACGTGATTCACCGATGTAATCCACTGATGTGTCTCACTGATGCCACTCACCGACAACGAGTCACTAATGAAACCCAATGATGCGACCTACTGATAGAGAGTCATCGCTGCGACTGACCGATGACACCTACCAATGCCAACTACTAACACCACCTAATGATGCCCGAACTACCAATTACTGACCTACTGATTCCTAACCTACTGATGCTTGACCTACCGACACTCGACCAAACATTAAAAAAACTAAAATTTTGGAAAACTCTTGAAATGAGTGAACGTTGCCTCCCAGAACACCCCAAACACTGGATTTTGAAAAAGTAATGGACTAGGGAGATCCGGAACATTAAATCAGATAACTATCAAACTATTATTTCCCTCAAGAATTCAAAACCAAACCCATAAGAAAGAGGGGTTCAAACAACCACCCCATGAGATACCTATCAATGGTCTTGATATACCTGAAACACCGCTAATAATTGGATACCCCAAGGTCTAATGATAAACCACCCCGTGTTGTTTGAAATCTAGAGTGAAACCTAGAAATCCAAGAACACTTATTCTAATATATACTACCCTCAAATGACTAGAAGAAACACAACACAAGCACCAAAACCACACTGTCTGGACACATGAATCAGGGAATTCCTTCCTTCATATCAAGATACAATCCACTTTGGACAGAACTAACTCACTCGCACGAGTTTAATTACATCTAAATTATTGATCATTAATTATAAATTTGGTCATACCCACCTCATTTTTAATACTTTATCACACATTATAGAACAAGGAAACAACTCATCTCATAGAAAACAAGGTTCAAGCATTACAAAGAAAAAAAAGATGAGGAAAAACTCAAAACAACTCTCGGTACTAGGTATGAATCTGTTCTTCTCACTCCCAAGTAATCTCCTACATTCCACCATGCCTCCATAACGCATGAACCAAAGGAATGGTCCACCCACACAACACCTTATCCCAAAAATATTGGATCTCCACTGGCCGCTCCACAAACGTTGTGTCATCCCCGATATCCAACTCTCCCCAGTCAATGACATGGGAGTCATTGTGATTATACCAAAGAAACTAAGAGACCTGAAAGATTTCATGGATACTCTCCAACTGTGGTGGAAATTATAACTAGTATGACACTTCTCCAACTTTCCCCAACACCCCAAAGGGTCCGATGAACCTAGGAGAAAGATTTCTCCCTTGATCAAACCTCCACTTCCCACGTCGAGGGGAAACCTTCAAGAACACATGGTCTCCAAACTCGAACTCCAAGGGCCCCCCTACTATGATCAACATACAACCTCTTCTGGTCTTGTGATGCCTTCATCATCTCATATAAAAGATGCACCTTCTCGATCGTACTCTGTACCACATCCAGACCAAGAACATCTGCCTCCCTAACTTCTTTCTAGCACAAAGGTGAAAGCCACTGTCTCCCATATAATAATTTGAATAGATCCATGCTAATAGTTGAGTTATATATATTATTGTAATCAAACTCTACCAAGGTAAAGTGTCACACCCAAGATCCTCCAAAGTCCAAGATGCATGCCCGCAACATATCCTCCAATGTTTGGATGGTCCGCTCTATATGACCATCTGTCTGAGGGTGGAAGATAGTATTGAGGTGAAACTAAGTTCCAAAAGAATGCTGAAATCCATTCCATACTCGTGGGGTAAAACATACATCCCGATCTTAGATGATGGATCTTATAACCCCATGCAACCACACCACCGCATCCACATAGAACCTAGACAAGGTATCTACTATGCCTTACTCCTTAATCTCTAATAAGTGATCTGATTTTGTCAGTCGTTCCACCAATACCCAGATAACATCACAACTTACCTGAGCCCTGGGTAGCCCTATGACAAAATCTATCGAGATGTCATCCCACTTCCACTCAGTTATATCTAAGGGCTACAACAAACCACTGGGAACACGGTGCTTAGCCTTCACCTTATAGAATACTAGGCATATTTCCACAAACTCTACTACTAGACACTTCATCCCAGGCCACCAAAACCATTCCCTCAAGCCATGATACATCTTGGAAACTCCCAGGTGTACCACTAGAGGTGATCTATGAAACTCACAAAGAAACCCATCATGCATTTCCAATGGAACAAATAGCTTCCCATGAAACAACATCTTATTTTGGCCATCCTATGACCATCCCTTCAGGGAATCACCCTGGTCAATGAGATCATGAATCACCTCTACCTCTGAGTCTCCCCATTGAGACTCTTCCACTTGCTTACTTAGAGATGAATGTATAGTCATATGAAACGAACAACCTCTTCCACCATGAATTTCTACATCTAAGTGCAAGGATGAAAACTTCTCCATCACATTCCAAGCGTCCAAAAATTCCAAAAAACATCCTTTTGTGACTTTCTACTCAAATAATAGGCCACAAAATTTCCTTTCACTGAGGTGTAAGAGATCTAAAAATCATAATCTTAAAGAAAATTTATCCACATACACTTCCACAGGTTCATATCTTGCTGGGAAAATATATACCTCAAGATCTTGTGATCTATGAAGACCAGAAAGTTCTCTCCAATGAGGTAATGATGCCACAAATTTAGCGGAAACATGACCACTGCTAGATCCATATCTTGGTTGGTATAGTTATGTTCCTGAGGATGTAACTTCCTAGACCCATAAGAGATCACTCTCTATTGTTGCAGTAGCACACACCCCAATACCAAATGAGATCATAAAAAAAATACCTTGAACATCACCCATTACTTTAGAAACCGAAGCACTAGAGTACTAACCAACTTCCCCTTCATATTTCCAAATGCTACCTGGAAATACTCACTCCACACAAAAGTTTGGCCTTTTATGATTAGGTCATTTAATGAAGTTTCTAATCAAGAGAAATTGGGTACAAATCTTGGGTAATATCTCACTTGAATGAGAAAAATATGAACCTCTTCCATATTATTGGGTTCTACCCATGAAAAAACTACTTCAACCTTCGACGAGTCCACCGTTACACCCTTACAAGACACCATGTGACTAAGGATGTGTACCTATCATGACCAAAACTTGCATTTAGACAACTTACCATAGATCTGGTGGCATTGAAGAACCTCCAAGACAGTCTTGAGATGCTTGGTATGCTTCTCCTCTAGCTTCGAGTAGATCATGATATCATCAATGAATACGATGATGAACCGGTCCAAGAACTCATGAAAGATAGAGTTTATGAGCCATATAAATATGGCCGGTGCATTCGCAACACCAAATGAGATAACCAAAAACTCAAAGTGACCATACCTACACTTGAATGTAGTCTTCACGATGTTACCCCACTTCACCCTCAACTGGTGATACCCAGATCACAGATCAATATTAGAAAACCAACTTTCTCCCCTTAGCTAGTCAAAATGATTTTCAATCCTCGGGAGAGGGTAATGGTTCTTGACCGTAACCTAATTCAACCTATGATAGTCTATGTACAGCCTCATATGACCATATTCCTTCTTTGAGAACAAGACCAAAGAACCCCATGGTGACACACTAGGATGGATAAATCCCTTCTTCATCAAGTCATCAATTTGATTCCATAGCTCCCACAACTCGGAAGGTGACATCCAATAAGAAGCCATCGAAATCTGAGAAGCACTAGGCTACAAGCACTATTAAAAATTTATTCTATTACCATGATTTATAACCATTTCTACAGGTCCAAAAACAGTGACTATAGGTTATAACCACAGTTTTATGAACCGTGGATGGTATTGGCATGACTATAGGTCAAGACCTATAGCCATGTTTTGAATCATGGATAAATGTCTAAATCCATGGTTTATAACCGTGGAAGAAGCTTAAGGCACACATGACTATAGCCACAGTTTGAAACCATGGCTATAGGGTTCCCCATTTCATAAAAAAACACCCCTAAAAATCCCCCCATGCAACACCCCTTCCCCCATGCAGATCCCCCCACCCCACAGTACCCCTTATCCCATGAAAATCCCTTATGCCACTCCCTTGGACACCCCAGACCCTGGACAGACCCCCACCCCCTATAGCCCCCTTTCCCCCATGCAAATCCCCCCCACTCCCTTGGATATCCCCCTTCTGGACAGACCCTAGATACCCCCTGGACAGATCTTGGACACCCCCAGACCTTGGACACCCCCAGACATACCATGGATAGACCCCCCTTCACCAATGAAAAG
The DNA here is from genome assembly GCA_963277665.1 of Viscum album. NCBI lineage: Eukaryota > Viridiplantae > Streptophyta > Magnoliopsida > Santalales > Viscaceae > Viscum > Viscum album. The sequence continues at coordinate 1,967,578,145 of OY728138.1, forward strand.
CCACCCCTACACTCCCCTGGACAGCCCCCCTCCAGGAAAAACCCTGGACCCCCCTGTACACCCCATACCCTAGAACCCCCCCTCCTAGACACCCCCTAGACCCTAGACCCCCCCCCCCCAAAACAGACCCCCTAGGACAGACCTTGGATAGACCCAGACTTCCAATACCCCGAACAACCCCCTCCTGGACATACCCTGGATACCCCCCGCATAGACCCTGGACACCCCCCAGACAGACCCTGGATAGAACCCTCTCTTGGATAGACTCTAGACACCCCCATACCCTGGACACCCCTAGACAGACCTTGGATAGACCCCCCCAGGATAGACCCTGGACACCCCCGGAACAGAACCCCCCCAGACCATGGACACCCCTGGACATAACGCCACCAAGACAGACCTAGACCTCCACTACCCTGAATATCCCCGCTCCTGGATAGAACCTGGACACCCCCAGACCCTAGACACACCCCCGATAGACCCCCCATGACATACCCTTAACAGACCCCCCAAGAACCTGGACCCCCCTCCGATAGACCACCCTAGACCCTGGACACCACCTGGACACCCCCTTACCTTGGACACCCCCTCATAGACACCCCTCCCTCCTGGACCCCAACCCCCCTCCACCCACCCTCCTGAACCCTCCCCCATGCCAGTTTTCCCTCCCCCCACTCCCCCTTTCACCCCTGACCCACCCCCTTGCACTCCCTGCCAGTCCCCCCTGCCACCCCCCCAACACACTCCACCCCACCCCCTGCCAGCCCCCCATGACCAAATCAGTTACAGTAGGGGTTTTCAACTTCGACGTTTTAATACATGGAGTTATTCCATGTATAGAAATGGTTTAAGCTATGGAAGTAGTACATGTATTTCTATGGGTTAACCTTGAAAATTAGAGTATAATACCATTGTTAATCCCATGGAAATTAAATATAAATCCATGATCTTAATAATCGTAATTTTTAACGACACCCATGGTTAAAACATGGATCTTGGTCCCTAATAACACTTTCAAAACCATGTAAATTGATTCCTACCCAGCTATGCTTAATCACAAAATTATTCCATAATAGATACACCTTATAGTATTACTCACATCCTCTAGCTACGAGCCAAAAAAACACCACCTTCCAAATAAAACTGAACTAAAAAATAATACAATATATATCATAAGAATTCAAACTCTCTCCAATATAAACAATATAAAATTTCAATATCAATAACATCATAATAAATAGAACTATTTGATAAAATTAAATGTATAAAACAAGAATAAAATTTACATCTAAAATGCACCTCAATATCAGCATCACCATAACTATCATGACCCTCATCATCTCATATAGAGGCACCAATATCCTTATCACCTCCTCTCAGACCACCACCACCACCACCACCATCATTATCATTGAAATATTAATTGGTTTATGAATCTAAATTAGTGGAAGGAGCGAATAATACTAATAAAAATAATGCATACAAATGAGAAAACATTTAATTAATGAAAACATTCAATGTTTATATGGTGATTCATATAATATCATTATGTTACCAATAAAATATTCTGATAAACAAAATTCATACAAATGAGAACACATATAATTAATGAAAACATTGAAATATTCTTATGTATAATGATTTGTGAAAATAAAATTTAAGATAAATAAGAAGGATGTTTATATTATAGAGCAGTAATAAGAGTCTTATGGTCTAAATAGAACAAAATAAGAATGAGAGAGTAATAAAGTTTGAAGATGGTTAAAATATTAAATCATATTTATTTAATGATGCTATTAATCTATATGTTCATTCATGTATGGATTTCAAGAAAGGGGGAAATTAATATAATTCATAAAAATAAATTAAAAATTAGTCCATATAGGGGGAACACTATATGTTATTAGGTGAATATATAAAGGTTATTCATGAATGGATTCATCATTAACCTATGAACCACCCCCTTGCACCCCCTCACACCCCCCTGCCCCACCCCCTCCCTGCTTGCACCCCACCGGAACCCTTCCCACTGCCCTATAGACCCCCCCTGTAGACCCCCTTGACCCTCCCCCCTGTAACCCCCCTGCCAGTTTTCCCTCCCCTCACTATCCCCCTTGCACCCCCTACCCCACTGCCCCACTACCCCACCCCCTTATACCCCTACATTGCAGACCCCCTACAGACCACCACCCTCTCCCCCCTTACATCCCACATGCACCCTCCCCGTCCCCCTGCCCTGAACACCCCTATAGACCACCCCTACCCCTACCCTACAGACCACCCCTGCCCTACATACCTACACCCTTCCCCCTTCCCCCTCCCCCTACCCCTAA